>PVIU01003212.1:0-150384 GCA_004026605.1 Ondatra zibethicus | reverse complement strand
TCCTAGGCCAGGAGGGATGGGGGTGGGCCTTGGACTTCCAACAGGGCAGGGCACCATGCCCTCTTTCAAGGAAGAAGGGGAAGGGAGGAGGGGTGGGGGGGTAGTGGGAGGGGACCGGGAGAAGGGGAAGAAAGGAAAAAAAAATTTTTATTTCTTTAATTATGTTCTTGAATGGAAAAAATAAAACAAAACAATGTATGGAAAAAATAAATAAATAAATTAAAAAAAGAAGAAAAAAATAATTTGAAACAAACAAACAAAAAAAAAGACTACCTCAAACTAAAGCTCATTTCATTACTTTTAACAGAGCTTGCCCAGGCTGGATGAACAGCACAGTGAGGAGAATGTGGTATAGGGAGTTAGGGTTTATGTACTTGACTCCAGGCTCAGCATTTGTTGGGAAATGACCCCAGAAGACATCAAACAATTCTATGTCTCCGTGTCATTTGAAAAGTGGGCAACATAACATTATTTCTCTCAGAATCTTGCTGTGAAGGCAAACAAGATTATATGCACAACGTTATTAGTATCTGCCTAGAGGTCAGGACTCTAATTATTATGAGAGGCATTTTTTATCCTGAATTTTTAAACTTCTTCAAGAGGCTATGGAACTTTTCCATAGATCAGACAAACTCTCCATTGTCTTAGCCAGTGGAAGGAAATTTTAGTTACCACGCATTGTGTACCACTTAAGATGACAAACACCATCTTCAATGAGTATATAAAGTGTGTTCTCAGATTTTGTCCCCTCTAAGGGACATGAATGGTTTCTTTCCTATTTTTTCCCAGCTTCATCTGCCAGAAGCTGGTAGAAACACTAGGCTTTTCTGACAGTAAAGCTGACATAAAAAGAGACTTCCACTAGATAACATGAAGCAAAACCTCTATTTTTGTGTCAAGAAAGTGTTTGATTTCATACAGCATAATCTTCCCTAATATAGCATCTCACTGCACTTGCAAACCCAAACCAAGGACAGATTGTGATGTCTATTTGGGACAATGTTTATGTCATCAGTATGTCTTACTTTATGCTGGTTATTGTCCTTGGGGCACTCACCCACATATTCATTTGCTTATTTAGTAAAGCACTCTCTTGCTGTTTCTTTAATTTTTGTAACTGTTTCCCAATGAGGTATTGTCATTCTTATTGTCAATTGTTGATTAGAATATGGAAGGTAAAGTTATATAGCTTGCATACAGGTGATTTTTAGGACAATCATGATGCTTATGATGTGGATGCTTCTTTGTGAGGAACCAAGCATGCAGGCTATCTCTGCTTCTTCATATGTAATTTTTGAAGTTTTTAGTATTTGATGAAAATTATCAGGTTTACTTATTCAAATTATTTTTGAAAAGAGACTCCAGAATTTTTTTGTGGTTCATTAGATCAATAGCTATTAAATTTGTATGGATCCACTTCGACATAAAATGCAATGCCAGTTGAAAGACATAATACTAAAGAATGAGTAAAGGGTATATGGCATTTCTCTGCATCTCTTGCATCTTATGTGATGCTATAATTATCTCAAAAATTAAAACTTGCCAAAAGCTTTTGAAAGCCAAAGAGGTGATTCAGTGGTAAAGACATCTAATGTCAAGTCTGGGGACAATTGCAATATAATATTAATCAATATGTTAATCAATAACATGGTCAGGATAATGGTATTAGAATTTAAACTTTTTAAGTTAAATCTCTCCCCTTTTCACATGAGTTGTAGAATCTTAAACTGATCTATTGTATGCTAACATGGAAAAACATCTTGGGTAGCCATCATGTTTAAACTATATACATCAGGGCATAGGTAACCCCACTCAGCATTGTGAGACACTCTGCATGGCTATGCACTTCATTTCCTAAGAATTCCTACAATAGTCTTGGAGAAATTACTAATTATAAGTTAGTGTATATTTATTACTTTGAGTATGATTGATTTGATGCTTGGACCCAAAGTCTCTCTGCTCTTTCCATATGGTTGGGCTTTACTAATAAAACTGTTATTTAATAATATACCAAAGCCTTAGATAGACACAAGAGTGAGGTATATATGTATGTTGACATTCATGGCTAAATAAACAGAGAGACCTGAACTAACTTGTTCTTCCTCATCATGTGATGCTGTTTGCCATATTGTTGCCACAAGGGCTTACCAGATGTCCATAACTTTTTATCATCTGGAACAGTGAGTTCAACAAACCTGTATTCTTTACATGTCTTAGAGTTGAGCTCAGTTTCCACGATGCTTCTTTCCTACCTGTGACTGTCGGAACATCTGAAGCCTGCACCTAGTGTTGCTTTCTTTCTTCTTGTTTTTATTTTCCCTTTGATAATCGTATGGTATTAAAAGGTCTCAGAGACCATATAGTAAAAATTTTTTACCAAAACATGGATGTTACATGTCAACAAAATATTCCATAAATATTTGATACATAAAAAAAGATAAAAAAGGATTACTTAAGGAGATCTACTTAAGGAGGGGATCTAGGTATGTTAGTGTCTGAGTGTACAGCCAGTTTAAACCTGTCTGGGTTTTAATGAAAATAAAATATCATTTGTATTGGAGTCACATCTGTAATACTAGGGTGTGGACACTCTAAAATGTGTCTCTCCCAACAATAGCAATGAGAATACATTTTTAGCCTGTCTGAAATAGTATATGTGGTTAATTTGACAATTTAGCTTGATTTCTTTTAAACGAATGGCTAATTGTTAGAATGAGTATAGCTAGAATAATGTAATATGGGTAATATTAAATTTATTTATTTATTTTTGATTAGCTTCTTCTTCCCTTAGTTAATTTTTTCTACTCACCACATGGTTTAAAGGGAATTTCAGGATCCTGTTTTGGGTCATGAAATTTGGAAAGGTACTTAGTGTGAAGGGAGTGGACCTGTAGTACTTGGGGAACAGTGGAGGAGGTAGGCTTTCCATTTCTGGCGCTGGCTTTCCATCTCAGATGCTGGGTAGTTAATGACGCGGGTGAGTCCGTTGCAATCCCAGAGTCTTAGTGTTATTTGTAAATTGGAACCTGTAGCTCACTAGGTTGTGTGGCATTTTAGAGAGGGGAGCGTTAAATCTGTGTCCTGTCAGCCCAGTCACAGAGGTGCCAAGTTAACTAACCTACCCCAGTGGTTCCCAAACCCAGACCTGCCTAGCAACCATCTGGAAGAAGCATTGAAATACAGGTTGGTTGGATTTATTTTTTCACTCTGTCGGTCTAGGCTGGATCCCTGGAATTAGACTTTCCACCATTTGATTTTCAGTCAGTTTTGGCTCTGCTAGCGCAAGGACCACCCACTGCTCTATACATTACAACTCAGAGGCAGGGAGCAGCTTTGATGCATGGAAGTCATGGCAAAAACATGTGTAGAGAAGCAGAACCACAACAGGAAGAGCCATAAATGACGGCAGCAGTTAATGTCTGCTGCAAAAGCTTTTGATAGATGTGGATAGAAGAGGATTTTCTTCTGCATAACAGGTGTGGGATTCTTGACGTTCACACAACTGTCAAAACATGAATTTGGGATATATGTTCTGTATATGCATCATTTCTTTTCTCAGCTTTTTAAAGGTTTGAAATAATATTATTATCAAAGCGGCTAGAGGATAGCTCAGTGATTAAAAGCATGCATTGCTCTTGAAGAGGGCCAGAGGGACCGAATCCCTTCTTCCGGCCTCCATGGGCACCAGACACATGCATGATGTTCATACATACATGCAAATGAGACACACATACACACAAAATAAAAATAAATATTTTATCAAAGATAATATTACCATATTTTTTTCTTCTAAGACATAGAAATGTTAACGGAAACTTAGGAGACGTGATTGTTTGTATTGACAGACAGGATTAAAGGCCCGTATGTTGCCCTTAAAGCTTTGCTTTTGTCTATGAGGATGGATCAGTGCAATGGGGATTCATTTTATTACCAGCCTTTCAACCCAGGTTGAAGAAATATGCTTTTCCTAGAATGATCTTGTCTTTCAAAGAGGGACAGCACAGTAAGCTAGTGATTAGTCTAAGTGTGGGCTATCTGTTACAATCAGAGACGTGGGCATCCTGTTCAGCATAATGCAGGACAGCTTTTGAGTTTCCCTATCAATTCAGAGACTCATGACATTCACTCAGAATTAATCCCAAATGAGAAAATCATTACCAGTGTTCCATGAGGAGATACATATTTCTTAATTCGGTAAAGACCAAATGACCTTTCACATTCTCACTTAGTAATTTAAGGCATAGGATAAACTCAGCCATCAGCTTGATCTTATGGATCAGAATGAAGGCCAAGCCTAAAACAATCATAAATTTAAGACTGCATTCAACTAACTGGTAATTTAAAAAACAAGTGAAGCGTTTGGTTTGGGGATATAGTTCAGTGGTAAAGAGCTTAACTAGTATGTACAAGGCCTTGTATTTCACACCCAGCATCAAACACATGCACACTTAATTTTAAATAGTTAACCCATTGGCACTAACCTAACATTTCCCACTGTCAGAAATTTACGACGGGATCCAAACACAGTTTTTTAAAATTTTACGGACATTTTAAATTCTGTCTAAGACCTTTCTTACTGTGCTTTATTAAAAATAAAATGTGACTTCAAGTCACACTTGATACCGATCAGTAGCCAATAAATACTTGCAGTTAATGATCAGTTTAGTTATCTAAACTGATCAGTTTGATACTTTCTGGCTGTTTTTTTCTCATTAGCTGTTCTATTTTTTTTTTCCCTTTAGCTGTGATAAAAGTTCTGATAGAAAGCAACTTTGGGGAAATGTTTTTATTTGACTTATGAGTCCAAGCCACAGGCTATGATTTCAGGGAAGTCAAGGCAGGGACTCAAGCAAATTGTCACAGCACACCCATAGTCAGGAGAAAAGAACCTAAATAAATGCATCCATGTTTGTCTGTCTCATCCCACTCTCTCTTCTCTCTTCCTGCTCAGAACACTCCATCTAGAGAATGGCGACATTCACAAAAGGAAAATAGATTGGGTCTTCAAACAGCAGTTGTCAATCAAGACAATTTCCCATATACTTGTTCATAAGACAGCATGATATAGGTGATTATTTATTAAGTCTCTCTCTCTAGTAAAGATAAAAACAAAACACAAATTAACCTTATCTGTATATGTTGGGAAACACAATTTATCAATTTTGCAAGTGTTATGTTTTGAAATATTACTTTCTGTTAGCATATATGCCCAGAAAGACATAAATCATGTTTTTCTGAGGGCTCTTCATAATCATGTGAGTTTGTTCTGATATAAATTTGCCTCACAAAACAGGAGAGGATTTGATGGCAAGCTAGGGTAAACTACATACTTGAACTTGCTTGTATATGATTGACAGCGGGTCCCAGTTTGAGACTGGATCACATGGGTGTGGTGGGGTACACAAAACACAGGTGTTTAGAGAGGCAGGTACTTCCAAAAGGGCCTACTCAAATGGTGTCAATCAAAACTTTGAACAAGGAGGTGAGTAATGTTTTTCCTAGATGAGTTTGACCAGAAGACATATTTGTATAAAGTCAAATACAACTATTAATTCTCTCATTTTATTAGATAAATAACTCTTAAAATAATTCTACAAAATCAGAAATCTTGATTCTTTAAAAAAAAAAAAGAAACAGGGTATCCTAGATACATTACACAAGTGACTATACCTCTTAATATTATATTTCACATTGTGGGAAAAAAAAAGGCCTGAGTGATTTCATGTGTAATGTGGGTCTTTACTGAACATTGAAGGAGGAAAAAGTCTGCTATTCTCAGCAGGAAGTGCTTTCCTTACCAGCAATCACCATAACATTATTGCTTCCAGAGAAATCAATAAGTGATTTATGATCTCATAGCTGTGTTATGCATTAGTAGAAGCCAAAGTACTCCTTAAGTTAGATCTACTGCAGTAAGGTGTTGGCAAACATCAATTCTCATATATTTTTCATGTCCTAAAATTAAGTTATAAATCATTTCATAAATCTGCATGCAATCAAAGCCTGTGATCAGTCTAATTGAAGGTATGGACTTTAGAGCTTCAAAATGAGTAAAACACCATTAAATAATAGTAATAAAAAAGACTAGCTCTTTTATTTTTTAAAGTGAGAAGCGTTGAGAGATTTTAAAACTTAAGGAAGGCTATGGTTTATCACACTGTAAATTCAGAGAAGAGCTTAAGAAATGTAGAGAACGTCTGCTTCATATCCCTTCTCTTCTACAAGAGATGACACCAGGGGATCCAGAGAGATTGGAGAGCTTATCCGAGCACCTGTAGAAAGGTCACTTAGGACAAGAAGTAAATCCCAAGCCTATATTCTTCCTGGGCTCCTGTAAACATTTATAAACAGTTGGCAGCCAGGCAAAGACGTTATATCGACTTTATGTTTTATAGACTAATTCGTCTTGTTCATTACACAGAAACAATTCAGTCTATTTGACTCTAACCATTGCTTTTTATTTATAAATAGAGAAAAAAATTAAAGTTAACACAAAGGGCTAGATGAGTTACTACATGAAATGTTTCAATAAATTATCATTATACTGTTTTAGATATTTATCTTACATGTAGCTCAATAAAGTATCTACCATATTTATTCATTTTTAAAGTAAATTTCTCTAGTGTACCTAATTACAATGTATTTTTCTTCTCAACTTAATTAAAAGGAAAATGAGTCATTGGCGCACACTCTGATGTTGTTGTTGTTCTTTGTCCACAAAAAAGTTGTATTTGATGTGTTGAAGAGTTCATAAAATAGATAAGCATGGATGGCTCTCAGTAGTCAAATACTTAATACGGAACAAGTTTTAGGAGTGCAAGCTATGGTGCAAACACATATGCTTGCAAGTCTGACAAATTCTCACAATAAAACAAATTAGCATTAAACTCTTTCCATGACTACTTAGAAATGTGAATTTTGATTTGACTGTGAAATTTCTTAACATGAAATTTTCAAATTATAACTAGAAATTGACAAACTATGTTTACTCATCTTTATAATTAAATGCTATATTTTGGTAATTCATGGCAATTGACTATGAGAAATTGTTTCTAATACTTAGATTATGTTCCTTAGATTACGGCAGGAGTAAGTCAGACCAAGGGTAGAAGTGATATTTCCAAAGTCCCTGAAAATGCTGTGGATTTGCACAACTGGCACAACAGAGAAAACAGAACCAAGGATTTATTTCTGACCACTGTCAGTGTAGCCAGTAAATTAGGCTAGAGTGGGTACTTCATATAAGTTAACATAAAGTGCTTGCTTGGCGCGATATTTTGAATTGTGTAAAGACAAAACTTGAAGCATGGTGATGTAGATGTTCTAGTCTAGAAAGTAAATGGGTAGTACTAGGCTGGGAAACAGTCTAGGAGTAAACACTGTTTCCTTAACCACACAGGAAGCGGGAGGACTGCTTCTTCATCAAGAAGATGGGGTAGCAGAATACAAACTTGTGATTCAGTCCTGTAATTATATATGGGGTATAGAGTGTTAAGAAAAAGCGTCAAAGTTCTAATTGAACATACTTTTGTTGTCATTAAATCTTAGGTTAACAATCTGTAAAGGAATTCCTAGAAAGAGTGAATCCTACCTGACACATTATGACCTCCTCATGTGGACAAAGAAAATAAATTATATCAGTACCACAATTTAGCAGAAAACCGAAGCTGACATTGGTTGAAAACTGAATGTTCTTGATAAAGAAACTTGCTTTTTCTGAAAAATACAAGATTTCAAATGAAAACCAATGGATAAGAGGAAGAGTTTATGACATGTTGTTACAAATTATCACTAGAAGTGCTTAGTAAGGATTTCAAAATACAAAGAGGTAAATCATATATGTACCTTGGCTATGCTTACACACACTAAGGTCCACAATATTGTCGTTTAAAGAAATGTTGTATGCATATATACAAACACATAAACACACACACAGACACACACACAGAGAGAGACAGAGAGAGATAGAGAGAGACAGAGAGACAGACACAAAACCAGAGAAATAGAGAAATTTATACTTGGAGGAGTTGTTAGCAACTTTATAAATAAAATGAGTTGAAAGCAATATTTAAGAGTGCTTAGAACATTCAGTTGGGATTACAATCTATTTCAGTTCTTGCACACATAAAGTGTCAGTATGGTGAAGAATCAGAGGGCAGAAGTGATTAACTGGAAATCAAATTCTAAGAGGGCATGAAATAGAAAGAGAATGAGGAGGGATATATGGGAGATTTGGAGGAAGAAAAGAGAATAGAGAAATATTGTAATTATATTATAATGTTGAAAATGCAAAAGAAAAGAATAGCAAGCACCAACAGTTCCATAATGCTCAATTTCTGTTTCACTTGTTGCTACTTCTCTTTCTAATTCTAGATCAGAATAGAAACTGATCTGCACCTACTCAATTTAGTACTAACACTGCAGTATCTCAGTGAGGATTATTCTTAAATAAGAGTCAAAGTAATTGGAGTTTCACATAAGGAGCTTACTAATGATATTTAGATGAATGAAAAGCGAGGGTCCTAATCTACATTTTAGAAAAAGATATATCTGTAGTTTTTATATTTTATGAAAATAGGCTAAAAATTAACACCAGCAGCATGGCTTTATTTCCACGGTTGCTGTTATTCAGCAGATGAGTAGATAGGTTTATGAATAGATGCGTGCGCATCTGTCTTACACAAAAGAACAGTTAGAAAACAACTTCAAATTAAAGTAAAAAATGACATAACCAAAACAGAATTGATCAAAAATAGAGCTGCCCTCTAGAAAGCTAAAAATTTAAAGCAAAAACTAGAAGGAACAATCAATTAAGGAATTTCTACTATGGGTAGATTACAGCTATTGTATAACTAAACGTCTTTCTTTTAGGCATATACTGTTGTGGAGAAATGTTTAGTATGTAGGTTCCAAGCTAGTTTCAAATCTCTGATCTTTGACCACACAGCAGAGGTGAGAGCTGTCATGAAGGAAGAAGATAGAGCATTTGACTGAGGGGTAGAATGAGGTCTATCTTGTTCTTGAGAGAACAGTACTTTTCTGTCTCCTTCTAGGCCTCCTTTGTAACCCTTTCTTTATGCTGGACTAGCAGGGCAGGCTCATGGCAGATGCCCAAATATTAGCACCTAATATTTGGATGCTAAATATAGGGAGAAATTAATCAATCTGAAAAACTCTCATGGGCAATGTATCTGTTTGTGAACCTAATTTTCTTTAGAAAGAAGAAAGGAGAGCTGTAGGAACTCTTGGTGTCTGTCCTTCATTTTTCAGTTCTGAAGTTCCATGGTGACACTATGTGAAAATGAAAGCCAGAATTTCCTTCTGTAATTTTTGTCAACTCTAAGCATGGTTCTCGATGAAGCTGAAATCAGAAGACCCACGTATGTTTTCTACACTCCACACAGTCCCTAGCCTATGGAACAAATCCTCACAGGATTTTGGTTTTGTTTGTTTGTTTGGTTTTGTTTTGTTTCTTGAGACAGGGTTTCTCTGTGCAACAGTCCTGGCTGTCCTAGAACTTGCTCTGTAGACCAGGCTGGCCTTGATCACATGATTTTATGTATGTGTATTTTACTCAAAAGCAACAAGCTGGAACCCTGAAGATCTGATGGCCCAGTGCAACTCTAAGAAAACTGTGTTGACAATCTTTGATGTTTAGTGCTTAAGACTTGTAGAAAACAAAAAAGCAACTGTCAACTTCATAGTCTAGGAAAATAAAGGATAAAAAAGAACTCTAAATCTAAATGAGAATTATTGTACTTAGGCTTCTCTTGCTAAATCCACTTGTTTCATTCGCAGGAGCCAATGACCACTTCTCTCTTTTTTGTGGCATAGTATGTAGTCATGGGAACCTTTATAAAAAGGAATTCTTAAAGAAGTCTCCTAAGCACAGAAGGCCCGTGTCCCAGCCCTAACTCTGGATATTCTTTGTCTAAGAAGCCAGGGATGTGAAGGTAAGGAGGTCTGGTGCAAATATCCAAATATAAACAATTGTTTGTTGACTCTAAAACTCCAATGAGTGTTTTCATCTTGAGTGCTTAACAGCTCTCTGACATGTTGGCAGATCCTATCTTTCTCCTCTAGCTGACAAACAGCCTCCTTATCCCTCTTTGCCTTCACAGTCATTCAACACTTTAACTCTGAAGAGGATGACAAACTCTTTCCTTTAGGTGGACTTAAAAGACACAAGGAAAAAATAGAGCCATTTAACACCGCCCCCCCTTCTTTCATTATCACCATCTCCTCTTTTTATTGTTTCTTCAACTTGCCGCAAGTCTACAAAGACAGCCGCTAATGATTACATTTGGGGTCCTGGGTTCTGTGATCTAATTGCACAGGCTTCTGCCACATGTCTTGTCCAGTTACACAAACTTGATTTGCAGAAAGAGAGTTTGGGAGACATTTCCTTAGGCTCTTCCTACTCACTCCTCAATGATTGTGTATGCTCTACTATTAGATTTGTTTTCACTTCCAACTAACCTTTTCCAAAAATACTGGCCTACTCAGGGAGGGAGTGTCTTTGCTAGCTGACTACTATGTAAGGCAATCACACTGGAAAGTCAGGGATATACTGACACCAAATCATACTAGCAAATTTTGCTGTCAAATTAATGGGAGCAAAAAATATGATCAGTTATTTTCTAGCATCATTAATTTCTCAAACAGAGTTTATATATTTCCCTTAGCTCTTACCATACTCCCATTGGTGAGAAGCTAACCCATACTGACAACCTCATCTATGTGCATAAAATGCTTATAAAAGGAAGAAGAGGTTGCCTATGAGAATTGTCCAAGTATGTTTTTATATAAAATAAATGTTTGACATACGTGAAGATTTATAGATGCAGACTTTGATCTTCTCTTAGCAAAAAGAAACAATCCATTGATTCCTTTTGGCTTTGTACACTCAAGTTTTTATTACATCTTTAAAAGAAGATTTATCTCTAATTTGATTGACATAGTTGATGCTAGTCTTTAAGTTCGCACCATTGTTTTTCTACCTCAACCAGAATCCCTATTCGCAGGACAATCTGAATGAAAATATTGCCAAATGAACACACTTCCAATACAAAAAAAATTTGCCTTAAAATTTATGGATTAGTCTTAAGTGCTTCAGTAATATTTACCAGTCTCCAATACAAAGCAGTTGCTCTCAGTGGCATGCCAGGTGAAAGCACCCAAGTCTTAAGAATGGCTAGACAGAAGATCATTGTTCCAATTTGTCTTTAGATCTACTGAACCTGTGAGTTGGCACAGTTTCTCTTCCTACAGTAAACAGCTTGGCTTCCCCCGAGATACAGTTTTCAGAATCATCGCATGCCCAGAGGATGCTGCACTGCACAGCTTGTCTAGGATGAGGCCCATTGATAGAAGTTTCCTCTTGGGATTCGTAGACTGGTCTTTTATATGAATGAACTTATCCATGAGCTAAATATTTCAAATGTAATTTGGCTACTTCACTCTTCATCTGGTAGTTGTTTCAGAACTATAAAATTGTTTAATACGTCAGTAAACAACCATTCAAAATTTCTAAAGAGTGTTGCAGTTTTAAAAGTAAGTTAGTTAGAGAAGTAATTATAAGCAAGGCTATTAGGAGACACTGACAGGTAATGCCTGCCTTCCTCTGCAGCAGGTTTATGTTGCAACTAAGAAAGCCTCCTTCTTTTTATCTGTGTGGCTTCAGCTGCTCATAGGTCCTACTGTCTAATTAATCCTTACTTAAAATTCATCTAAGTAAATTTAGCAGGGGTAGGAAGTTGGTTTTTGTTAGCTGTTCCACCTTTAACCCTACTGCACATCTGGGAAATATTCAGTTTTAGAACAAGTCCAAGCCTTTTGGCATTAACTACCTTAAAACATTAAGATATCGCCAGGAATTTGCCTCTGTTTCAGAAAATGAAAAGCATATTTGAAATATAAACAGGAGTGTGTCACTAGCATTACTGGTGGTGGCTTCAAGCACATTCTTATTCTAAGAGCGTCAGAGAAAAGAGACTCTTAGGCGAAACCTGTAGAATCAGCCTAAATGGTTTGTTCTGCTGAAATATCTGAGTATGTATGCCTGTGAATTTTGTTCTGCTGAAATATCTGAGTATGTATG
Organism: Ondatra zibethicus; assembly: GCA_004026605.1. Classification (NCBI taxonomy): domain Eukaryota; kingdom Metazoa; phylum Chordata; class Mammalia; order Rodentia; family Cricetidae; genus Ondatra; species Ondatra zibethicus. The sequence continues at coordinate 138,284 of PVIU01003212.1, read as the reverse complement.
CCTGTGAATTTTGCAAGCAACATAGAGTGAAAGCTGTTGTTTTGCTTCAAGGTTATTGTACTTTTATTAAGAGAAAAACACATGCCTTATATAATGGCATACAACCTTGTCTAGTTCTTGGGAAAATATCTAAATTATAATTTAAACTGCTAAAATTTTATAAGCTGATAAAGTTAAAAATAGGAATTATTAACTCAATTGATCAGACAGTTTTAATTCTCTTTAAGGCTTTTGATTAGTTTTTAAAAATCCTTATTTGGTCATTTTCTTCGGTCTCCAATCATCTTTAGTGATTAGATTTTTACATTCCTGTTGTTGATGATTAAAAGTGAGCTTGAGAAAAGCCATATTGCATAACTGCTTCTTGGTCAAATTATGAGAGTTGCAACTTCATTCATACACCAGAATCATGAAGAAGGAGAAAAGGATAAATGGTGTTTGTACTGTTTGTTTGTTTGTTTGCTAAATTTGAAGAAATTAAATTTAAATATTTATCTGGGAGCTGAATTTTTATTTTTGAACAGACCTTGTCCCCTCATGAGGACAGAAATTTAGGTAGACCAGATAGACTTTCAGATTTTTAGGCACTTATTTGAAGAGTTTATCTGTTGCTGGGATAACTCTGCAAAGACTTTTCTCTACTACAGTTTTCATTTTAGAACCTTACTAAAAAATCTAGATCTTTAGAAACTTATAAAATTTATAAATTTATAAAACTTCTAAAATTTCTACTAACCCCCAAGTGACTATGTTCATACATTTTACATAATTTAAACATTCATTGAAAAAACAAAAGAAACAAGAGGAAGAAGACATTAAAATGTTCTATGTGCTTTTAATCCAGTGTTATTGTTTCTTTCTCAGGCAATTTCCATTTTTGGTTCATTTATTTATTTTTTCTAAAAAGCACTGACATTTAAAAAAACATTCCTTTAAAAGGTCACTCTGAAGACACATACGTTGTTCTGGGGGTATTACATGTGCAATTAGGGATTGCTTCTTTGTGAAGCCTTGCCAGTTTCTCAGATGAATGAATATCTACTCGCCCAGTTTTCAACACCTTTTGTATCTGTGGGCTGACACAGTGTTATTGATCCCATCTTGCTTGCAAAAACCATGTGGGACTCAGCATGAAGTGATCACTAGCCAAGCTACACAGAACCAAGGACCACCAAGAACCACATTCAGGGATACAGCATGCTGAAAGGAATGGAAAAGGGTGCCATACTGTGGTTGCCCAATACTTAGTGACTGGTTGATATTCACATGTGGACACTTTGGAGCTTGATGTGGAGACATGCAAGCTTTGTTCTGAATGCAACGCAGATGAAAACAAAAAAACTCAAGGAAGGAAAAAAACGAAAAAATTACAAATTGGTCTTGCAGCTTCACATTCCTCAGAAACAGCTACTGGAGTCAGGCCGGTGACAGACGTCTACCCTAGGTGTGAACCACATTTTACCAATGTAATAAAACAAAGAGAAGCTTAACGTGTTTTCCATCCTTTGCTTGCTTTTGATTGGAACCCGACTGACAATAGTTTCAGCTTTGTCTGATGAAACAGTTAAACTCTAGTTTTGGAAAAGCCGATTAACTTCTCAAGGTCTTCCTTCTCTATAAAATAAGGATGCCTCAGAGGTGAGTATCACCTTTATAGTTCTGTGATCTATGAACAAGAGTCGAAGTTACAGTTTAGGATTTGACACCCGATTTTATACTGCTAATGCCATGGTACCGCTTATTTCATTAACTTCCCATGTTGAATTTCTCCATGTTAGCCTAGTATGACTTCATTGTTTTTATTTTCAAGGAACTATGCTTAAACTCCTTGACAACAATAGGTGAATTTTTACAAGAGTTTTTAACCCTACTTTGGAAATAAAGGCAGTACTGGGTGGTACATATGTCCCAGCGCCCTCTAGTGGATGAAACCATGTATTGCTTAGATTAGCCATGGGCTTCTTTGGGTAGTTCCTCTCAAAAATTTTCAAGATTATCAGAAATAAAGCCTCAATTTCTGCACCTCAAACTCCCACATGATTTAAAAATCATTCTCAAAGAGTCGCTCATGCATTCAGACATCCTGTCTTAATGATAAAAGCAAGGGCTACTCCCCGTCTCCCCCAAAAATCCATGAAGACTGGAAAAGCCCTTTAGATTTTTCTACCAGATTAGGATTCAACTTTACTCGTGTTTCCAGTCCTATTCAAAGTCAGAGTGTCCTACTTAGGACTAATATGAGAATTGCATTCTTAAAAAGCCCTTTTAATAAGGATAGTTTATGACGAGAAAAGAAAATTCAAATTTCAGTCGTCCTGGGACTGAATGCATGATCACCAAACTCTATGTCAACTATAATTATATCATTCTAAAATGTTCATTGATTTATGACTGAAGCATTGTTAGTGAAGATCAAAAATTTCCATCTATTTGGGTAAACATTTTGCTATTATTTTTATTATTTTTTTAATGCAATAACATGATCTTGGAAAACAAGTCATCCCACACTACAGTGGTCTATACTGTACATGTTTGCTTTTCTGGATTTAATTTGCTCTGTTTTTCCCATCAGGTATACATGATATATCTGGTGATACATATGCATATGTGAAAGACACTATTCTGCTACCAACTTGGTAGACTATGATATTTAATAAGCATACTCATTGCAATAACCCTATAATTACTCAAACTCTTGAATACGTGAAAATCAGAATGTAATTTGTGACTGCTAATTATGAAAATGGCTTTATCAGAGATTAGAAAAACAAGAATTGCTCTATGACATCATATCTTACGGACTAGAAAATGCAAACAAGGTGGAAAAACGTGCATCATTTCTCTGGATAGTAGATACATTTGTGGAAGACTTATCTTTTCATGTTAACTGTTCCCATATGCTTCCCAACATTTTTAAGAGCAGTCTCTTTCAGCATTTATTTCATTAGCGTTCTTGGAAAACTGTGATCTCGTTGCTCCTGGTTATTATGTCTTGTGATTGAGAATTGAGTTCCTTACATCTTTTATTTATTATTTGTAGTTAATCAACCCTCTCTTTATATATATGCATATATGCATTATAATATGTGTATATATACATATGTATGTGTATATGTGTAGGTATATTATGTGTATTAACCCATACTCACATTTAACTTTAGTTTTAGTATCCTTCATATACATTGTTCAAAGATTATTTCATATATTGTTTTTAGTATTCCTACGTTTTGCAGAATCCTGTCACTCAAAATAAGGTATGAAATTTTCTACTTCTGGTATTATATTACTATCTGAGACCTCATATTTTGCAGCACTTTATGTTTCTGGTGATCACATTAGGCATGCTCAACTTATATTTCTTTTATTTATTTTGTTTCAATAATATTGAAAAATAGTCTAAAATACTTATTAAGATAAAAATGACACAGAGTACCAGATTTGTTCATTTGTCGTAACCATCTCACTGTCTCCCTAGGGCCTCTTCCTCTAGAGAAAGGTGGTAGAGAATTTCCTGAGTTATGGAATTGAACGATGTTTATGAACTTTGAAAATTTCCAGTTAATCAGATTAAATCCTGCTTTCCCCATGTATTTATTGTCTTTGTAACTTTGTGTGGATTGTGTAATCTTGATAAACCTGGGTCATTCCACTATTATCTGAGATAATAATAGGATTTAGAACTCAGCTGAGAATTAAATGACAAGACACCTTCAAACCTTTTGGAATGATAAATAATACTTATGTGGCAAAATGTTGTTAATTAATCAATTTTACTTAATCCAGAAGACAAAGCTGTCCTTTGAGTTATGTCCCACCTAACCTGAAGTCCAGAGAGAAAAGGTGATATAGGACAAAAACAAAGACACACCGAACAAGGACAAAACAAAACAGGTGCTTCCCAGCCTGCTTGTTGGGAAGAGGGCAAAGCAGGTGCGAACACTTGTAAAGCAATCAAGGTGACCTTCAGATTTTCTCCCCTATTCCGTTCCTCAGCACTTAAACAAGAAAAAATGCCTGTCACAGATACACTGTAGGTCCAGCCTCAAGACCACACCACTGCAAAAGCTTTTTTAAAATTTTTACCAGTGATAGAATTATCTAGTTGTTTGGCTCATAAATGTTATTGAAGCTTCTAAAACTGGCAATTCTATGCTCTATCAGTGATCTCAACTAATTCAAAAATATTGCACAGCTCTTATACTGAAAAAAAATAAAGATAATACCCAAAGAACAGTTTTGTTGAATCCTAAACAAAAGAGTAATCAATTGAAATAAACAGAATTGTAGAGGATAATCATGATAAGAAGTAAGATTTAGGCTAAAAAATTACAACATAGTTTACAATAAGATACGCCAGATCAGCTGACACAGACTTTTTTTTTAACATTTAAGCTAAAGGACTGAACAAAGCAAGAGCAAAGAAAATTGTGGAGGGTCAGGACGAAGGAGAGGAAGCCACACTACTGTTAGCATGAGGCAAAAGGATAACCCAACCAAACACAAAGTAGCCTAGAATAAAACTCCCGGTTTAAAATAACTTGTACTGAACTAAACTCAAGAGCTCTTAATGATTTGAGTAGATAGGTTACTTTGTGTCTTGGTTGGGTTGTCCTATCACCTCAACAAGTTACCAAGGTAACCTATCTACTCAAATCATTAAGAGCTCTTAAGTTTTGTTCAGTACAAGTTATTTTAAGCCAGGAGTTTTATTCTAGGTGCCGAACACAGTTGGGGAGATAAAATGGTAGGAGATTAAAACCTAGAATTGCTTATTGAATGTCAAAATCATTATGAATGGTGATGGCAAACTGAGGGTCCAACTAAGGGCATGTGTTGGTTAAATTGCTATCCCAACATAAGATCAGTGCATTTTGAATCACCGTCACATACATGGTACAAAGTATGGTAGATGGCATTAATGATGTCAATAACTGCTCATAATGTAAACTTTAAATAGACATCAATAATTCTATGGAAGATATAATCCAATTTATATGCTACATGTAGTTTTGAAATCTAGAGAGGAGAAAGGTGATCCAAAATAATAGTGACTCCTGTGAGGGATGACATTGTTTCTGCTATAATTTATTCTTTGCATTACTCATTATCTTCTAGAGCTGGTTCTCATAACTTTTCCCCTATAATACAAAATTGATTCTGGGAAAAGAAGACTTGATAATCTAAGTTGACAAATATCAAAACAAAGAGAAACTATGCTCTGTGTAGACCTTCTGGTTCTGAATCCTTGTGGTGAGCAGCGCTCTTTTCTGCTATTCATAAGAGATAAATGTTTGTCTACATTGAAAGATGCCTCCCAGCTCCCATTCAGGCTGAGAAAAGCACCCTTCTAGCCTTGTGGGCTTTGATGTGTTTTAAAGATCATCAGCGATTTCCCCTGCTCTTCCTCTAGGCATACGGGTTCAAATGGACTTTTATTATGAAGGGGTGCACTGTAACAAAAGCCTCTTCCTTGCTTTTATTTATGATGTAAAGTTTCTCCATAACTTTTTCAGAAATTCACCAATTATTAAAGTACTGTACTCTATCAGTTTTCATTGGCTGTTGTGATTAATGGCTTCTGCTTCTAGTATCAAAGACAAAAGAAGAGAGACATGATTATTCAGTGAAAGGATCAGTGTAGGAAACCAAGTAATATCCACATGAAGATTATTCAACCAGGTACTTAATAATGCATTTGAAGCATGTAAAAAATGTCAACCAGAATGTGGATAGATGTTCCTGCAAAGCCAAAACAATGACTCTAATTTCCTGTTTATTTAGAATAAACTCTTGTTTAATTTAAAAACAAAAGAAACCCTTTCCTGTCAACTATTTTTCTTTTTCTTTTTTATTGATTTTTATTGAGCTCTACATTTTTTCTCCGCTCTCCTCCCTGCCTTTCCCCTCCCCTTCAACCTTCTCCCAAGGTCCCCATGTTCCCAATTTACTCAAGAGATCTTGTCTTTTTCTACTCTAAATGTGATCTAAGCATACAGGGAATAAGATTTAAAGAAAGTAAACTAGGAAAATATTCAAAGTATTTAATCTCTCCAGAGAACATTTTAAAATGGGTTTAATAATTTTTATTTGTATATCTTAGCTTCTCAGTTTACAAAATGATCAGAATAAATTATTTTAGAATTCATAACACTACTTTTAAGCAGTATTAACGTTTAACCTATTGATGAAAGATTGATATACCACCTGAAGATATTACCCATTTTATAATTTAATGTATTTTAGCTGTTAAGTGGACAATGATGTTGTTGGTTTTTTAATACTACATTGAATAGTTTTCAAGACTAGGAAGATTTAAACACACACACACACACACACACACACACACACACACACACACACACACAAATAAAATAAAATCTTGATAGTAAGGCAGTCTACCAGGGAAATTTTCTCTGTTTGTGTCAGTTAGCTTTGTTCTGTTATGCGAAGACAATTTCATTGTGTGTTTGCAAATTATCTGAACCACAATGACAACCTCCCACCAGCTCTCTGTATGTGAGAACAGTAACCTATTAGACCCATGCTGAGAACTAACCACTCACTTCTTTCTCCACTTGGAGATTCTTTGAATGGTGTCTCCTTATCTTACAGGGTTCCGCTGGACATTTGACCCCTCTCTGTAATGTCAGGCTTCCTGCTCTCTGCTCTTCAGCTCCTCACCTTGCCACTTTGGGTTATAGTCTCCCTCCCTCTCGGGCTCCTTGTTATCTCAAACAAAGGGTCATCACTTTAGGCCATCTGCCTTCCTTCTTTTTATGTCCTATCAACACTAGTCTCTCACATAGGAAGACTTTGGTCTCTCTTCTTACACATTGCTTTCAAATGAACTGCTGTCTTGCACTTTTCTCTTGCCTTTCAGTTACTTTCTCTACTCTTTGGTTAGTAGTCGGGAAAGGGGTAAGAATTTATGGGAAGTCAAGAACGAGGATTTGGGAATGCAGATGTGTCTTTTGCTCTCACACTACTGTTTAATTTTCTATATCTGTGTATCAACAGTTGCCGAAGTCAGTAAAGGGTGATGCTCAAGAAGAGAGGAACATGTGAAAAGGACATGACTGGGTGAGAAAAAAATAGTGAGTGCGAACAGAAATGCAAATCTTTGAATTAACACAATTTGGAAGGCGAAATGAACAAGAGTAATAATGTTCCTTGGGCTTGCTTCTTTCCCAGTCTCCAAAATACAAGAGTTACCCAGGTGTGGTGGCACATGGCTGTAATCACTGTACCCCTCAGTGTGAGGCAGGAGAGTATTCATGAATTCAAGGCACTTAGAGAAGTCCATCTTGGTTACCTAGTTATTAAGAAGCCAATCTGGACTACAAAGTAAGACTTGTCTCCAGGAAAAAAAAAAAAAAGCAAGCCAAAGAATGTGGGCGTTGTAAACTCAAGTGAGAATCGAAAACCTTTGTATCTACCCTGTATGCATAAGGCAACAATCGGATCTTTGACGATTTACTTGAACTTTTGAAAACACTCAACATTGACTTAAGAGAAAATCATATGCAACATAATGAAAGTATGGAAGTTTAAGAATAGTATATAAAGGCATGTATGTATTTCAACATTAAAACAAGGCTCAGCAAGATCAAAGTATAGTTCCAGGCTTTCTTGTCATTACATGAAATACTACTTTTCACTATTTTACTAGTGTTGACACAATTAATCTATAGTTCACATCATTCACTTTGGACTACACAACACACACTAGTGTGGACTTCTAAAGGAAAATGCCTTTTGAGAATTTAGACTACAGCACGAAACAAATTCAATGGTATTTTTGAAGGATTTTTTTCCCTCATATTGCTTTGTTTGGGTATTTATTACCTTACTGGTCTTTTGTTTATATTATGGTTTCTGATTTTGCGTTTTTATAGGTTTTGGATGTACGTATGTGTTTCTTTGCTCACTCTTTAGGAAAGAACAATGGAAGGTATGAACTGTCCACATCCGGCCCATCCTATTACATGGAAACCATGGTGGAGATTTCATAGCCATTATTGGAAGACTCACATCAGCTAGGCAACTGTCATGGCCACTCAACACTTAAGCAAAGGAGTTGAATGATAACACCTCCAAATATACAGATGTCAATTTCCCTTTTAATTACAAGATGGAATCTTTAACACCAAAGAAGTGATAGCGTAAGACTTTACTGAGTTACCCACTAGCCTCATAGCATGGTCCTTCTTTATAAATTGCATCACAAAATTCGGTAAGATTTCCATTTGGTTTTATTATCTGTTTTTTAAAAGAATTTTACACAAGAGCATTATATTTAAATCATTTCGACACCTCCTACCACCACTAACTCTCCTCCATGTGCCTACACCGCATCTCAAATTCAGGACCTCTTCCTTTATGATTATTATTCATATATACCTTCCCTCTGCACAAAGACAGACATAGACACTGGCCCCATTTAATACTGTGCTTATGTACATGTACTGAGGACTGGCCATTTGGCATAGTATAACTTACTAGGGGACACATCCCTGGAGAAGACTGAGTCTCTATTAATCAGCATCCTTATGACAATCTACTCATCATTCTGTCAGTTTCCGAGTTGTATGTAGGGAAGAAATATCTCCAAGATTAATACAGATTCATGTATATATGTGCGCACATGCATTAATGCATGCATACATGTATATATGTAAATGGTGAAGGGTGCATTCACACATGCAAATTAATTTGATAACTATATGTAATATTATGATTAATAACTACTAGAATATTTTGCTTCTCATTTAATGGTTCTTATTTACAATGAACCTTTCCATTTAAAGTTTTCCTTGATATCCAAATTTAGCATAAAGTATTAATTCTGTATAGAAACAGTTTTGTCAATTGACAAGGGCAGGGAGAATCATTACAGTCATAACTTACACTGGATTTCAAAGTATAAATGTCTTTCAAGCCTTGTACTAATGTTATAACTCAAAAGTAGAAAATGCAGTTAAAGACCACAAATCAGCCAACGGTATAATCAGTTGTAATGTTGTTTAGCACAAGCTGTCTGATAGTTCCATACTAATCACAATATACTAAAGTGTGACATGCATAACTTTCACATAACACGTCGAGGAAACGTGGTATTTCTGAGGTGACACAGACATGACATGAAATAGCACAGAGTCATAGGATGACAAACAGCTTTTCAATCCTTGTGATATGTCACACAGAATCTCAGTTTAATAGGATCTCCGGAAAGCTTGCTTATATCTCTCATTTAATAGGTGAAATCATTACTCCAAAACTTCGATTATTCTGCAAAACACACCATATAAGGGTGACTTAATATATAATTTTCTTTGTATTATTTATTACTTTGTGTTTCTGGCAATAGATATTAGCTTTCCTTTATGAGAGTGATAGGAGAGATGATTTCCGTTCAAAGACATATTATGTTAGTACACACAACAAATCAATTTAAAGGGGGTATTTAATAAGTAATAAGATAGAGGTTTAATGGACGTGGCCAGCTTTGTAACAGTACTATTTGAAACAGCTGTTGAAGAAACAGTGCTAATGGTGGCATAACAACCCAGCAATGGAAAACTGCCTGCTGTATACTGTCATACAACTAACACACCAGAGAGGCAGTTGGAGATGAAGCTGCACACAGAGATGGAGAGGGCAAGCCATATGGAATAGCCAGAAGTCTGCTTAGAAGAGTAAACAAAATGTGTCCACAGTGACAATGAGTCAGTTGAAATTGAGCTAAAATGACAGACGTCAGCTTCAATGAGGCTCACTACATTCCCTACTCAAGGTTTAAGGAATCCCATCACCATAGTTCAGTTTTAGGGAATAGTGAATCTCAACGTACCACAGGGGTAAATTTAGGAATATGATGAAACCAAGCTTGCTTAGAGACCAGCAATCAGGATGACAATATTGGTGTACTTGTACTTCTTGGTAGGTTACTGCCGACCCATGCAAAATATAATTTGCAAATGTTTTAAATATTACATTGATGCTCAATTATATTTTGTAAATTTCAATCAGCAAAATTGCCAGTTTATACCTGCATTGCAATTTAGGAAAAGTTTTAAATTGGGTTTCTCTGGCTCCTCACCTCCCCACCCCATCCCAGCTGCCTGGCCCACTTCTGCTTTGAAGGACAAATACTTTATGTTTCTAGTACTCAAGATGGAGAGAGAACTGTTCTCTTCAAGAGGATTTTCCATGGCCTAATGCTAATAATAACAGTGTTTCCACATTGTTGTGATTTTATGGTATGTACTGGGTCAGTGGTTTCTATGGGTCAGGAAAGGAAAGGAAGTTTTTGGACTTTCAAAGGATTTCACTTGAAAAAAAAAATAACCTGACTTTGGATAAAACTCATTTGTCTGTTCCTAGTAACATCTCCAGTTTAGACAAAATATAACAGGCATTTCTTCGGGTTTTGTTTTCTTTTTATTGTGCATGGACCATTGATCTTTGGCTTTGAATGGCAAAAGTTTCAGCTAATTTAATTCATAGTTATACTATACGTTGTCTAGCTTCAAAACAAGCATGTTGTATGTATATGCACCATTTTTCATCCAATGTGTTGTTCTTAGCCATGAAATAATAAAGCTATTTCAAAGCACAAATACTAACTTTTCATCATGATTCAAATTTAATAATTCTAAGTATAAAGTCAAAAATACCTTCATATTAAAAGACAACTTTATTAACCCTGGGCCGCCTGGCTAACTTAGACCCAAAATAATCACCCAGAAACTGTATTAATTAAATTACTGCTTGGCGCATTAGCTTTAAGTTCTTATTGGTTACTCTTACATCTTAATTTAATCCATATCTATTAATCTGTGTATCGCCACATGGCAGTGGCTTACCGGCAAAGTGTTGGCATGTCTGACTCTGGTTGTGGCTCCATGGCATCTCTCTGTGCCTTCCTTCTCTCAGCATTCAGTCCAGTTTTCCCCACCTACCTAAGTTCTGCCCTATCACAGTCCAAGGCAGTTTTTTATTCATTAACCAACAAGAGCAATACATAGACAGACTTCCCACACCAGTGGCATGTGACTGTAGTTTCAGTACTTGGGAGGTGGAGACGGAATCAGGAGTTCAGGTTTTGCTTCACTTCTTAGAGTTCCTGGCCTGATGCTATCTCAAAAAAGGATCTTCAAATGCTAAAAGCTGAGGGTTAATGATAATATTTTCATATTGTAAAATAATGAATGATAGAATGAGAAAATGATAGAAGGAGAAAACTGATTTGAGCAAATACTGAAGGAAAATATAAGTTTTAAAACATTAAAATGCTATTGCTAAAATGTCCTGGATTCCATCAAATTTATATTCATCTGTTCAGAAGAATATTAATGTAATAAAAGTCTCCATCATGACCTGACTTTCAACCACTTCTGCCTGAGAAAATGCTTATTTCCACCACTCATGTCTGTCTGTATGTGGGGCTGTGACAACAGCATGTCTGTCTCTTTCTCAGGTTAAGAACATCCTTTCTCTGACCCACCAAGGGTTTTCTGCATTTCTCTTCATTTTTGTTTTATGTTCCCTTTCTCAGGAAAGCATGGTATTTTCTGTAGGTTATCACTTCACCGTTCTACCCTCCCCTCTCCTCATTAGCTCTGGTGGGTCCTTGCCTGCTGTTATCAGCATCAATAGTGGTACCTCTGTTACTCCAAAGGTCTTACCTCAAACCTCAAACACTGGAAACAGTTTTCTCTGCTGTTGTCTGTGATAACACCTTGACTGTTGGAATATTCTTCAACAGTGCTTCTTTCTCTCTCTATCTTTCCCAATTCTCTACTCATCGTGGAAATGCTATGTTGACTTTGGACTCAGGCCCACATACCATATATTGTTTCCACAGGGATCTGTTTCATGAGTTTAAATCCCAAACACATGTTAATGATGGCCAAACAGACAGATTTAACTGTTGACATCTTTTCTAAGTTCATAAACCTCTACTTAACAGCCCTTGAAATTTTAAGGATGATCTTAATATCTATGAAATTAACTGAGTGGTCCTCCTGAAGCTGTTCCTTGAACCAATGTCCTTCTTAGGAACAGAAATTCACCCTTCTTATGCCTATACCTCCCACTCCCGTTTGCAATAAAACTGAAGCCTGATGTGTTCTACCTCGGATGTGTTTCTGGATGCTTTTACTTTCTTACAGCTCCACTGTTAGATCTAAGGCCATGTTCTCACTTGCATAAGGGCTTTCACTTTTCTAGTTTCTCATATCCAAAGTGGCAGTGTTCACCTCTATTAGTTTCTTCACTAACTTTCTGCTGTTGTTAATGGGCCATGTAATCATAATCTACTCTGTAACTTCTTCATTTTTACTTTTATAAGTTATCAGTCTCAATTTTTACTCTCTATTATTCTTAAACTCAATGATTTTATTTTTTGAGGCTTCTGAGAATCATTTCCCTGACATTGATATGGTACTGCATTTGTTTCTGTTGTGCTGTGATAAAGATGCTGACCAAAACCAAATCCATGTGATCATATGCACACTCAAGGCTAAAAACCGCATTGAGTTGGGTGGTATGTTAGATGAAGTCTCAACTCTTGCTTAGGCTGGCACTAGCAATATTTCCTTTTATGTTTGGATGAGTTATTGTCATTATTTATAAAGAAACTTAGAGGTCTGCTTTACACAATATTCTTTCTGCCGGGCCTTCAGTATCTTGAGAAGTATCATTTTGTGTCTATGTGTAGAGACTAGTCATACCTTGAAACACACACTGATTGATATGTGAATAAATTACGTCTGATACAGAGATAGTTGCTTCCTTCAGGACCTTAGCCCAGAACAAAGGATCTGAATATATAGCACATAGTAGATGCTGAATGGTTAGCTGTTCATTAAACATGGCTCCCATCCATGTAGCAGGAGTCCACAGCACTAGTGGTTGTCACCTAGTAACTCTGTCTTAAGGCTCGCACTATTACTATAGAAAAATAATTCTTTTTTTTTTGAGATAGACTCTCACATTGTATCACAGGCTTGCCTACTACTCATTTCATAGTCCAGACTGACTTTGAATTCTTAACAATCCTATTGCCTCAGCCTTTCAAGAACCATGATTTCAGGCATTAACCAACATGACTAGTTTTTTACTATAGGAAAAATACTTTTGTTATGTAAATATAATTTTATGCTTGGATAACAAAGATATGTTTTTATTTAATTTAGAAGGCAATATATGATCATTCCAGAGAACCATTCTGCTGTGTAATGTTTTTCTTAAGAATGTCATAATTGAGCATAAATAGACATAGAAAATGTTTGAATGAAAATTTTTGAAAAATACGAGACTGGTCCAAGGAAACCCCACAAAGACCCTGTCTGCCTTCTAGCTATGCTATAGGTGAAGTGGATAATGGTGTCAATGCATGCAACATTTCTTTAAAAAGAGTTATGCACTTTATGAAAGGCTAACAGTGAATTCTTAAAAATGCATTTTTGAAACCACTCATAATAATAGAATAAAATAATCTATAAGTATTAAACAAAGTTAATACTAATAAAACTTACTAATGGAATCGTCTTGCCATAAATGGAAGCAGAACCAGGGACAGAAGAAAGGGCACTTGACTTGGGATCTGGATTTCATAATCATCCTGACACTAACTGTGCATACTTGTGCTCACTCCACCCTTGGAGCTGCAGCAGAGTTCAGTGCAATTTTCTCCCACTCCCAATCCAGATAAGATGGAACCCGTGACCCTTCTCATTATCTCTTCTCAGGAGCAAGTAGCTGGGAGTAGTGAACAAAATGTGGACTACCCAGCTAAGGCTGAACTTTGCATAAACATCCTAGGAGTCTTTACTTAGTGTGTGGGTACTCCATGTGATGTTATGTACATGTCTATTTACAGTAAAAGTCAATTGTTTAACTGAATTCTTGCAACGGAACATTTCTTAAAGAAAAGGTGTTAACTGATGAAAATCTGGTAATTTGTGTGGGAAAGGTACTGGCAGGCCATTCATCATCGTATCCTTTCCAGTAAAATGTCACTCTCAGTTTTCATATTTATTTCATTGCTTATGCAATATGTCAGTTGCTTTGTGAAGCAGGCCTCATCTTCTGTAGAGTTTCCCACAAACTCATTCAGGACAGTTGTGTATGGAGCTGACTTAGGCAAACTTCTGTGAGTAGGGATGGGCATATACATTATGCCAATGTAAATAATAAAAGTAATAAATAATAAAAGGTCACTTTCCCCCCACGCACAATTCTTTGGTCCTACTCATTGTTCCTCCTTTTTCTATGATCAGTAAATTTTCATTGTTCACTTGAATGACCAGGTAAACTAAATACTGGTCAGAATTTTTAAGGGAGTCAAACTAATACATGGACATTTTAATGATAAGGAAAATTATCCATAAGTAAACGTAATTATAACTACTGTTCAATGGACTATGTACAGCGTAATATTACTCAGAATATCCATTTATTATTTAATTACATGATCACATGTAAGTGAAAGCTACATTGAGATTCCATCTCTAATAAGAAAGGCCGTCAGTAAGGAAACAATAACAAGTGCTGTTAAGGACACAGGGAAAAGAGAATACTAACATATCAGTGGTATTTGATCACTGTGGGAATCAGGAATAAAACAACTCAAAAACTGAGATTGGAACTACTATATAGTCAAGGTGGGCTAGTCCTTGGAATATGCCTAAAGATATCAAAGCCAACATGCTACAAGGATCAGATTCCTCCATGTTTATTGTAGCTGTCATGATAACTGAGGTATGGAATCAGTTTAGGTGTCTGTCAGCAAATGAATGGGTTATCCATACACACAAGGAAGATGTGTTCAGTCATAAAGGGACAAAAAAAAACTATGCCACTTGTAGAAAAGTGGAGGAAATAGAAGATTATTGTACTAAGTAAAAATAATCAAACCCAGAAACACAAGTAGACAAATATTGCATATATTCTCTCTCTTTCTTTCTCTCTCTCTCTCTACACACACACACACACACACACACACATCTATAATATACATGTACTTACATATGGCATGTAGTCAAGTGAGAGACTATTTGGGAAAGCAAGGAGACTAGTGGGTGCAGGGGATGGGGGATTAGACTTCTGTGAGGCTTTAATATGATCAAAGCGCATGATATATTTGAATAAAATACCACTCTGAAGCTTTTAATTTTGTGAAATGAATATATGATAATTAAAAACTATTAATTATGTAATCATAGACACAGAGAAAAAAGTAAAGGGAAATTCAGCAAAATACAAAAGCAGGTATCTCTGTGTAGCAGAATTATGAGTAATTATTACTGTAGCTCTTTTTTTTGTCTTGCACACTTGCAATAAAGGACATGAATTAAAGTCACTAACATGAAAATAATGCTTATATGCATATACATAGGCATGCAAATGGTAAATACAGTGCCTATCAGTAAATATGTGCAATATATGCTCTTCAGTGATATAGAATATGTAATTCATGTGTAAAATATGAGAAATTTATCCAGTTTTAAAGTTCCATAGGAACTTTAAGAAATGAAATTTTATCTACAATTTGTTTCATCAAAAAAAAATCATTATTTGATGTTAGTGACACCCTCATCAAATTACTGTGGTTCATTGTTTGCTTGTGTATTTCATAGCACCACAGTCTGGGTTTGTTTTGTGTTTTAGAATATGATTTTTAATAACTTTTGGTTGAGTTCCAAGTTGAAAAACCCCACATTTTTTGCATTATTTTGCTATCTTTGTAAATATGTCCCAACGAAAACCATTTCACTGATATTATAACCATGTCTAAAAAGTTTAAAGAGTACATAAAATTAACCCTCTAAGTCAATTTGCTCATTCTGTAAGTGTTAAGTGAACAAAATTAGCTTATTCAATTCAGCCAACACTGAAACTTGGTTTTCATGGATCTAAGAAATGCTTTTCTACTTCTCAAGATAGAAGGTGATCACACAAGATAAAAATTTCTGTTTCTCTCACTCAAAGGGCATAATTAGCTCCATTAAACACGGTTCCATAATATGAGGGTCCTGCACATTTTGTCACAGAAAAGAAGGCCTTTATCATTCCATGATAGACAAATAATTCTCAAATGTGTCAGAGAGTTGTTCTTAGAATCTTCCTAAAGATCTTATCCTAAGATGTTTCCTAGTTGGTACACGCCAGGCCACGTTTTCTGATGTGTTCTTTAGGAAAGACTCTAACTTCATTTTTATCCGAAAAATTGCTGAGGATTTCAGAACTATACGTGAAACTTCATTCAAATGGCTGCTTGCTGGGGCTGGAGAAATGGCTCAGCAGTTAAGAGCACTGGCTGCTCTTCCGGAGGACCTAGGTACAATTCTCAGCACCTGCATGGCAGCTCACGCCTGTCTGTAACTCCAGTTGCAGGGCTTCTGACACCTCACACATTCATACACGCAGGCAAAACACCAGTGAACACAAAATAAAACTAAATGTAAAACAAAACAAATGACTGCTCACAAACACTGTTTAGTTAAATTAAAGAGGCATCTACAGGAGGAACTTGTCCTCTGTAATTAAGAGGACCAGGTTTCCCAAGGTAGTTTCAGCACCAGCATTTCAATTCTGCAAGGGAGGAATACTCCCAG
The DNA here is from genome assembly GCA_004026605.1 of Ondatra zibethicus. Lineage (NCBI taxonomy): Eukaryota > Metazoa > Chordata > Mammalia > Rodentia > Cricetidae > Ondatra > Ondatra zibethicus. The sequence goes on along the minus strand of PVIU01003212.1, from coordinate 121,662 downwards.
GTTATCTATCACTAATTTCTGAACTAACATTTCTTCTTCTGCTTACACTGTTGCTGATGTGACATCTGGAAGCACTATAAGAAGTCATAGAAATTTCCATTTTTGCACAATAATGTTGAAGAAATATAGTCAATCATGTGAGTTATGGTTATAATTTGGTTTAAAAGATGTGCATCATAGATGTTCCTTGCTTCAAGTTAAATACACACACACACACAACATCTAGAACTAAATATTTATATTTATAGTTTGAATTTCTACTTTAAAGTCTACATTTCTTTTACCAACTGGGAAATGTTTAAGTTGAATATATTAGTGAAAGTTACTAAGGAATAGAATCATAGAATAAATTGGCCATTCTCAGACCAAAGTGATCCAATGGTTGATAAGGAGCATAGTTCACAAAAGAGGGACACTTTGGGCATTATAAATAATATTGTCTTTCATGCAAGGTGGGAGAAAGTAAACTTATAACTGCAGGTGATTTTTCTAATCATAAAATATAAAATAACCCACATAGAATTACTTAATATTACTTTTCATCTTCCCTGACTCCAGCTACTGCATAACAGAGGAAAATTATAATGCATTTTTAAGACAAATAATTAACTCTTAATTTTAAATGCATGCAGAGCTGATGTAGAGCCCAGTCCCAACTGATACATATGTAACACAATCCCTGAACCTAAGGCCTAAGCATCGTTTGGGAATAGGAGTTCCAAAGACTGTAAGAGACAAAGGAACAGGGAGTTTGACATAATACTCTGTCTCCTAGATATGTCAGAGAAGCTATACTCATGACATCACATGGCTGCCTAAACAAGATCTGAAGAAGGGCTAATGTGGAAAGGAGCTCATGCGACCCCAACCTTACGCAAAGAACTACAGGCAACTCAGAAATGCTGAGAGTGGGGGAAACAGTTTTCCTCAGGACAGAGCACAACACCTGGTTATCCAATACCAAATGGTCAGCTCTGAAAACATGCGTACAGTCGACCTGATACTGACTAAACAGGTTATATTTAGAAATATATGTGCATATACATATATGCACGTAACAACAATTTACTAAAATAGAGACCATGAATTGAAAGAAAGCAAGAAGAGGGTATATATAAAGGGGGGGCTGGGGTAGAAAAGGAAGGGGAGATAGTGTTATAATATTACAATTTCAAGAAATAGAAAGATAATTTTAAAAAATAGTTGCTTGTGAAGACCTTGAAACTTTAAAATTCTGTTTATTGCTACAGCACAGTTACAGATGTTATCTTTATGGATATGTTCAAATTTCCATCCTATGAGAGAAGATGTCACATAGACATCAGTCCTCACACATGAGTTAAAAGTCTGAATGGGGTGTAATGTTAGGCTGTAGTGGCAGGGTCATGTGTGGGAATTTGGTCCATTAGAAAGCTGTAATACAGCTGGAGTTTCAACACTAAATCTGTGATGGATAAAACCCAGGGCTACCAGTTCAGCTACCGCCTGCCCTGAGTCACACTATCTCCTCTCCAGAACATATGCAACATATTAACAGTCCGATAATTAGTGCGCATTCCTGCCTGCTCCTTAAAACCTCCCGCCCAGATGCTGCTTTGGTGGGATGTTAGTGTATTAGCTCGTGTGATTCACCACCATTCTCACACCAGTTTCTTTTCAGCTCGTTAGGCTTACTCCCCGACAGAGCAGTGCTGATGCATGCTCAGGCCTCGGCAAATCAGTCCTGTCCATGCTCCTTACGTGAACCCAATCGCTAAGTGATATGGCCATACAATTAGAACTGTGATCTGAATGGCATCAGTGAGGAGAACGTGAAAGAATATTTATTTCACTTGCATCTACAGTTAGAGAAACGGAGCAGGAAAACAAACAAACAATTCACTGAGCAAGGCCATTATCTCCTGGCCTACACAGAATATGTAAAAGCTCCATCTGACCAAAGCCCTCTGAGACATGTGGCCCTATCTAACATTACAGAGGCTGTGCGAAATCCAAGCACATTATCTTTCTTCTGTGGCATAATGTGCTTTTCGTAGACATGATAAGTGATAGCTAGAACCAAAAGAGAAAATTACTTATGAAGTTCTGTCATGAGGACTCAAAGATATATATATGAAACGTATTCATTATAATTAAATATGCAACCTATTTTTAGTGTGATAGTGTTAACTAAGAAGACAGAGAATGAACAATCAATCACCTCAGATTTCTTAATGTAAAATAAAGGCAGATCAATCAGGTGTTAGTGTACACGAGTATAAAAAACAAGGAAAACAAAATGAATGGCTCATATTTTTCACAATACTTTTGCAAAACTAAATCATTACAACAAAAGCACACCATAGAATAGAAAGTTTAGCTATCTGACTGCTGGATAAGACATATATTTTTACTTCAGGCATCATGATTCACTTCTCCTATTTTGTATTTGATAAGTAGCATAAAAAGAGATAAATTATCTTAACTGGTACTTTGGGCCAAATATTTGAAGCACATCCCTGCCTTTCCCGTGAGTCTTGACTCATTAATGCTTAAACAATAGACTGCTGAGCATAAAACTCTCCATGTCAGGAAAGGGAGAGAGGAGAAGTTGCTAAAACATTTCCCCTCGGAAATCAATGATGGGAACAGAAAGATTTAATATTAGCTCCATTTCTAAACTTTAACCAACTCCATCCCAACTCATGAGCCCATGGTCAGCCAAAAGGGACAATACAAGGGGAATCAAGATCAATTAAGTGACCATTAGCAATACAGTTGATATTGGCTAACTTCTTCCACTGAAAGGGAGTGGTTCCCCTGGGCAAAATCTAGATAAAAGAGCACACTCCTTATTAACAACAAAATGTTGGATATGTTTCAATTTATCACAAAATCAACTCTCTTTGTCCCTGATGGTGAATTAAACCTAAATTCAACTTAGATTGAAGTCCAAAATAAGTAATTTTATTAGCTGATCTACCTAACACTTTATTACACAATGAATTCAATGTCGTAAACATGCTTTTTGGCAATCTGTTACTTTAGCTCGGGAACGAACTTGGAAAACCCTGGACAACATTTGGATAATGACAATCTCATCTTGTCTGCTTTGGAGAGCAATAATGTAAACAAAATGAACTCTGTACCGGCAGCCAAATGCAATGGACTTTGCGTCTGTTTCTTCCTAATGTTGACGTCCCAGGCTCTTTCGTGAGTATGTTTCTGGAGGCAGGGAAGACTTCATGTCTGTAGTCAAGGCACGAATCTTATACTGCACTATCAACTGTTTGCTGCAGTGAGACATTTTCTATGAAGAGTGTTACCCAAGAAAGCCATCAATTTGTCTGCTATTTTTAAAAGCAGTCCTAAAGTTCTCTGAAGCTTTAATGGAGGGAGTGTCCATGAAAAGGTGTCTAGGATGGTTTTAGTTGTTGGGAGGGGCAAGGCAGCCTTATCAAATTGATGCAGTATTACCCAACTGCCATTCTGGAGGAGCAGGAATGAGGTGAGAGAGAAAAGAATTATATACTTTAGTCTAACCGGGTGACCTTGTATCCCTTTTCCTCCCAATTTATTTTGCTCTAAGAAAAAAAAATCTAATGTTTCACTTCTTCCTGTTTCAACTGCCAAAAACTGTTAGTAAAAAAGGTTGTTACACAGAAAATATATGTCCATGTAGGTAGCAGATGCCTCTTAGGTCGCCGATACTACCTAAGTTTCCTGGGATTGTAAAAAAAAATCTGGAATCACGACAAGTTATTTTGGCATAGCCACAAAAAGCCCGAAAGCTGAAGGAATTGGATGTTATACCCACAAGACGCCATGCAAGTAATCACCAATCTCATTTTACAAAGGAGGAGACTTGAACCCCCAAAGTTCAGGGAATTGTGCAAAGCCACTTCTTGTAGGTTCTGGAATAATGGCAAATTGTCTCTTGTCAGTTTGCATTTTTTATTTTCTTGTTACTTTGCAGAAACAAAACCTGTTTTTCACACGTAGACTAACTGTGGCGTTATTAGAGAACTGAGTGGAACTGAGAATTCTCAGTTGGGATGCTGTTTAATACTGACTGATAAGCACCAGGCGCCCCTTATCCAGTCACTGTAGGAACCCTGAGCAGGATTCTACTGGCATTTCTGTTTCACTGCGGGGTGGCAGGTGTGTGATATTCAGCAACTTACCTCATCATTGAAGGTGAAAGTTAATCATCAGCTCTGGAGTCCTTATGTTCTAGTGTTCTAAAACATATGCCAATTTATGCCAAGATTCGCCCATGTTTTGTTTTTTCTTCAACATTTCAGTGAATATAGTTTTTTTCTATATGGTTAGTAAGTTCCTTATTGCAGATATTAGAACCCTAAAATCTTCCAGAGTGTTTTTGCCCTGGAAGTCATAGGATACCTGCAGGGATTATATCTGCCTAACCTCGCTAATGTGAACCGCATTGAAGCCAGTGAAACAGAACTTCCACGAGGAAAGCTAGACCTTGTATAACCCTGGAATTAATGACACCGTATTCAGAGGCTTGATGGAAGAAAAGGTCCCCCCAGACCATCCTAGATTGTCTAGCTTCAATCTTTGTCTTTTATTGTTTAAGACAGAAAGAGCACTACAGATAAGAAGATTACACTTTGTGGAAAATAAGGAAGATTTTATATGGTGAGAAATATAAAAGACATTCAAGAGACTAGGTTTTTAATATAAGCTTATTGGGTAATTTCTTTATGTACTTTTTGCAGATTAGCCTGTTTTCCAAAGTCATACCATGTTTAATTTGAAATTTGGAGTAAAAGATGCCATGTTTTTCTTGAGGTGCAAAGGGGGACTATTCTGGCACATACCATCTCAAACTAAGAACTATTCCTACAGTTGGATTGTTTAAATTCAAGATTTGATCTTATTTGCTATTAATTATTTGGTTTTATAAGCATACATTTGATTAACTATACATTAAATAAAACAGAATGACTATTAGAGTCAAGATTCTGAAAAACAAAAAGACATTATAGAGCACAGACAGCTAGCTGCTTTCTTGCTCTGCTAATAAAGGTCTCCCTCCAGACTGTTTATGTAGTATGCACAGAGTGTCAACTGATGTAGATTGTACTGGAAACTTTCAGACATAATTAACCTCAGTAGCCTTGTAATGCAGTTTCACCTATAATACACAGCCCAGCTCAAACACAGAAGAATCTAACAGCTAACTCACCCTAGGATTGCGACATTTCATGAAGAATCTGTGATTAAATCCAGACATATAGACAGTAAGGAACCATGTGGTGTGTATTATCTCCACACATCAGTTTTAATGGTACATGCTCTACCCATGACAACACTAAAAGTAAGTGTGTTGTATCTTAAATTGAGATATCTATTTTAAAAGCCAAGAAAAAATGAAAATCATATAATTAATAGGATTAGCCTCCCAAAATAAAAATCACAGGATAACAGTCTCTAAGACCAGATCTATTTCTGTGAGTGTTCATTCCCTGTATGATGCAACACGCGCGTGTACACGCACACACACACACACACACACAAACACACACACACACACTCAAATCCTCATAAATACAAAGACTCAAGCCGGTCAGGAGTAGATAATGTACGGTCTTGTATCTCTCTGAGAGCCTCCTAGCAAGACTGTAAGTCCCATAGGGCAGGGCACCATTTTGCACTTGTTTTTGAACCATTCATAGCATGGTTGCTGAGAGCTAAATGTGATAATGAAAGTTTGAGAGTTTTCTTCTTGTTTTTAGGTATGTTCTGAACCCTCACTTTTTGGTATACAGGAGGTTCGTAAGAAAAAAAATGATGCTAATACATGCTGGCTGGATACAGTATGCAAAAGTTAATGATAGATAGAGATCTCTCACCGAGAATACAGTTGCTAATTTCTCTACCAGCCTGTTGTCGCTGTGAGGTTTTTAAAGAGGGAATTAGTGTTATCATAAAACCATCCATATTACCTGGGAGATGCCTGGGATACATGCATCCTTCTCAGGTCAATCCTTCAGATTGAATCAGAGAGACAGCGTTATGTTTTGGAGTTTTCAAAGAGACTGGGCTATCGGCTTAAATTTATTAGTTTGAAGACTGCAGCAAACTAATGGAGCATCTTAAATTCATAGATTTTTCTGACTGCAAAGTGGTGATGATGACACTTTTACCTGGCTGCTTTATTGTAGGGACCCATACAATAGCATTTATAAATCATTTGCACGTGAGAGATGCTTTAACAGTCCCTTACTTTCCCCAGTAGGTAGCTTTGTGCTGGCTAGGTGGTTGGTGTAATTTGGTCTAGAGAGTTCAATTCCCTACTAAAAAATGTGATGGAGTACATCACCATGATTGTTGAGAATATATTCCTTTTCTTGACTGAATTTTTGTACAGGATCTATAGTTTTTTGTGAGCCTTAGAACTGCCCTTCGCATGAATGCAGTCATCACAGTCCTAATAAAAAAAAGTGCAAAGCAAATTGGCCAATTGACAAGTATCCCTTTAATACTTTCATGCACTGTGACATATCATGACTTCATGCCTGACTTTTGCCAAGATTCATTTGGATAATTTTGAAAGCCAAATGAGGTCTAATCCAATAGCAGACGTCTTTAAATAAAACAGATAGTATTTAACTGCTTAAAATCTAGTCCATCCAGAAAAATAATTTTTAAAAGCAAGACAATGTGCCAACTGAACTCTCCTATTTTTCCTGTTTGCAATCTTATGATGGCCTTTCATATGTCTATCAAAATATGAGTTCACCAACTATCTCAAGCACTGTCTTCCCTGGTTCCGTCATTCCTTCAGTCACATGCTTTGAATGCTTAATCCATATGCAAACTACATTTCAAATTAGGACAAAGATATTATTTGAATTCCCTTCAGTCTCTCCTCTAGAATATATGCTTCCTTCAACGAACTTTTCTTTTGTTTCCACCTCCAAGACTTTATCATACCCATCACTGTACTGATTACTTCATTTGCACTCAGAAATTATAGGTATTTATAGATTCCATTATATTAACTTCCTTAAATTCTAAATTAGATGGTTGTAGGAGTTTGAAGTATAGGGCTGACGTCTTCTGTTTTCTTGTTATTATAAATACTGTTATTTTTGAGACAAGGTCTTTCTATGTAGGTTAAATTAGTCTGAAACTCATTATCCTCTTACCTCAGCATCCTAAATTAAATATTGGAATTACAGGAACTGCCACACAGGCACCCAACAGGTTCTCAATGAATAGCTGCATAATATGATGAAAACCATTATTATTACTTTAGTAAAAGAAGCAAGATGGTTTTAGCAATACAATAGACAACTGAATTATTGTTAACAATAGTAATGTCAATGTAATGTGGTCAATAATATATTCTATCTCAATGATATTTTAAGATTTGAATCTTTTAAGAAGGCTGATGTGGCTAAAATCAGAGATGATTTCCTCATATTTCCCTAATTTAAACTTTTAACATTTGCGAATGAATGCTATTTTAACTATCTTTTTAATATAATATAGAAGATAAACAGAAGTGTCCAGCAATATCTACATTAAAAGCTACTCTGGATACTTAGAGGCAAAAATAAATTTTAATTCATTTGCAGAAGCAACTCTATGTCAAGATCATTCTTCTGTGTTGAAATCTTGACTGGAATGGTGACAATCAGAGGGTTTGCTAGTTGTGCTGAAAGCAGCTTCTGCTGCTCCACAGAAGCACCCTGCGTCTTCTTAGCTGGTAGTTTATTGCTTTCTGGGATAAAACATAAAAACAAATTAAGTTGGAGAAATAACAGCTGAGATTTTTCAGACACTCATGGGAGCCTTCTCTGCAGAGACATGTGAAGGCCACCACATAAGGGGTAGTCTTGTCTTTTCCCCAGCGGCAATGCCCTTGATTTGAGCATCTGACATTTTGATCTGTAAGAACTCCTAGGCACATGGGATAACCCAATGTGTTAATTGGGAAAGCAAGCCTCAGTCACTCTGAAAACTCAATGGGGAGTGAGAGCTCCACTCCAGATGACTGATCATCAAATAAGAATTTGGAAGGGGTCAGAACATCTGGAATTATCTCTCCAGATAAAAGCTCTGTTTAGGAGCTGAGCCAGGGAGGCAAGAGAAATTGCCTTGCATAGTCTGGCAAGTCTTAGACACAGTGGACTTCTACAGACTTCTTGTGCCTTACAAAGCATTATTACATTGCACTTAGTAAATCTGTATTTGATGTTGTATATAGGTTGTCTTGATTTTTTTTTTACTAATTTTATTTTGTCTGATCAGCACTTTTATAGTCACCATATTCACAGCACCTATATATCATTACTTTTCTTTTTTGTCTGCATTTGTGAAGTCTCTTAAACATACACCGATATAAAGCCATTCTCACCTCTCTTCCTATGGCTACTTTTCCTAGAAAGACATCTTAATTATTTTGCCAAACTGCATCCACCACATTTCTTCTTTCTGCTTAAACCCTGAAGGTCTTTTGAAGAGACCATGAACTCTAAAAAGCCATACCAAACTCATAGAAATGAGATGCTAATATGCAATGATTGGATTCACGTAAACCTAGCTTGGGACTATTGTTCTGCTGATCATTGTACTTGCCAACTAGTTTAGGTTAGCTTTAGTTTTCCTGAAAATTGGAAATACCATTCCTCGCTACATAGTATTTTTGATTGAATTGATTAGGGCCTATAGACAGATTCTATAATCCAGCATGTAGCACACAGATCTCTTTACATTTCCCTTCATTTGACAGAACGAATATTCCTCATAGTTCTTCATGCTATGAGTTCATAGATGTACTTTAGAAGCCTACCATATACAGAGATCTCAGCCAATGATCTTTAAGAGGTGGGACCAAGTTAGGGAGCGACTTTTGGGGTACCTGGAGAAAAACGCCAGGCAGCCCAGAGTTCTCTCTCTCTCTTTCTCTCTCTCTGTGGTTCCCTCACTACACAGTTGAACTTGACTTTTCCCTTTATAATCGAGAAAAATATAATTGGTTTATCTTGTAGTTAGCCTTGCATTTTTCTACCCCCAATAATTCAATACTCAGATAGTATAAATAGATATTATTTGTTAAATAACAAACATTTAGAATTATGTTGCCCTACCAGGACAAATTGTTTTAATTATTTTTGCTATAATATGTGCCATTATTCTGTATTCACAGTCTCCCTAATGCCTTGAAGATAGCTTATATAGCCTTTATTCCCTGACAAAAAGAAGTCCTCCTTGGAGAAACTTGAGCTGGTATCATTCATCTCAAATGGGTTTTAACCTAAATATTTAAACCTTATTAGGGTTGCATTTTACTCTTCTTTGTTCTTGGCTTGTCTATTATTCAGATGATTACTCCCCTGTGTGAATGCATATGTTTTTTTCTGCTTCCAAGTTATAAGCAGCATATAAGAAATAACAACGATTCATCTTATTGTACCAAACTACTTCACAAAGGACGGAGTATAACAAGTACTTGTATGCATTTGCCAAATGATGAATACACTTCAGAATGAGAGGCACTGTGACTTTTCCAATATTTCACATGATTTTTATTAGTATTTTAATTTGGGATAAACAACAGGAGAGTCTAAATGACTTTAATTATATGTCATTTAAAAATGTGTCCTTATGTAAGATCTCTAAAATTCCATTATTTGATGCACTATCAATATAGTTTTCAACTTTCAGTTCAAAAAAACAAAACTAAACAGCGCTATCAGAGAAAATTAGCAGGTAAGGAATTCATGAATCTCAAGTGATCCTCTCTTAATGACTATCTGTGAATGTCACCTGGACATTTTGATAAACAATAAAGAATTGGAGATTTTAAAGCCTCATAAAAATATGATCCTACTGGCATGCAATCAGCAAGACTCAGCTGTTGGATATTCTTGAAGGCAACAGCAATTTAAAAGAGAAAAATTACAACATTCTCATGATGTTTGAATGTTCTAAGATTTCTGTGAATTTTTTGAATCAATCAAGTGTCACAGTTTGTAATTTCAGGTGAGTTACCTTACTAACCCCAAGGAAATAAGATAGATGTTGAATGTTGTCAAATGCATGCTAAAAAGCAGAATTAGAGAATGAAATATTCAACCACTTTTAGTTAGATTTTTCAGTTAGGTCATTGACAGCATCTTTCTTCATTGAAAGATTTTGTTTATCTTGTGAGCAAAATGTTCTTGGCAATCTCATATTTTTATTGTGTCTTTAGGAAACTTATGTTTAAATTAGTGGACTACCACTGACTATTCTGTTCTTGAAACCATTTATAGTCTTCTTGTTGTTGTTGTTGTTGGTTTGTTTTCAGCTTTTCAAGACAGGGCTTCTCTGTGTAACAACCCTGGCTGTCCTGGAACTAGCTCTTGCAGACCAGGCTGACCTCAAATTCACAGAGATCCACCTGTCTCTGCCTCTGGAGTGCTGGGTACCACCCCCTGCCATTTATAGTTTTATATACACTTTCAGTCTATGGAAATCTTCAACCTTTCTTTTCTCTAGCTGTTATTTACCCAAGGCACAATTTTTTCTTTAGACTTTATCTCTTTTATAACACCAACTATACATATAAGATTACCTACGTAGTAAGTCAGCAAACTAAAGTCTTTAGCAACATGAGGTTTTATATTTAATGTACTCATGTAATTCAAAATGTATTTCTGTAAGTTCCAGAAAGTATAGTAAAACTTTTGGATTCAGATCCTAGCTACAGACTGAGGCTTAGTGGCTAAGGGACTCTCAAAATCATCTAAATTACATATTTTCTTTTGCAATTTAATTTGTGTGCATATTTGTGATGCATGTATATGAGATCATGTATGTGCATGTCTATGGTTGTGCAAAAGTGTGCCTGTGCTGTGAAGACCAGTGGCTGACACTGGTTGTCCTCATTGATTACTTTCTACTTTAGATTTTGAGCTGTCTGTCACTGAACCTGGAGCTTTGCAATTCTGCTGGAATGGGCGGTCATTGAGTTCAGAAGCTCTGTCTGCCTCCACCCTGCCCACTCCATACTTATCCTTTTTAGTACGGGTGCTGGAATCTGAGTTCAGGTCCAGTCTGTATGCTTTAGCAGACAAGCTCTTTGGTCACTTTACAAACTGAGCCATCATCCCAGCCTCCTCAAAGTAGATTAGGGAACAAACAGTTTCTTACGGAGACTCATCATGTGCATGTGTATGTGTGTGTGATTTGACATGAACATCGTTATTTACCCCAAAAAGGCAAAATGGGCATGCATGCTGAAAATTGAAAATAGGTAATGCAATATGTATGCATGATGAATGTATTCATTACTATGTATCTGTATATATCCAAATATTTAACCATGCTAGACATGGCTATTAATGAACACAGGAGAATCTCTAATTGTGATTATTATTGTTAAGAGGGGGGGCAAAGATGTCTAGAATGATGGGTATGTTTTGCAGAATGACTGGAGTGACCTAAATGACCTTTGGATGTTCCTCCCCTACTTTAGAACCTCCATTCTGACTTTATACTCCAAAATTAGCTGTCAACACACTTTAGGGGGTATCTTATAGGATTCCAGCATTGACACATTCTAAAATTCTTTAATCAATGTCTCTTCGGGTCTCTTCATATACCATTCCCAATAGTAAACTCCATCCTCAAGTTATTTGTCAACAACAACAACAAAATCTTTCTTTTTTTATTGTTCCTTTCTTCATAGATCCTGATTCTGTAATGTTATTTAAAAAATACATTTGGAAGGAAATTCAAAACCTTCTTGCACCTCCCCCTTCTTACTCCATAAAATTCCTACTCCACTCTGAGCCATGACTAACATATACAGTATGCTTGCAATGAAAAAATTTCCCTCCTAAATGTCCTAACTCCAGATATTCACTCTTATGACTCTAAGCTTTGATTAAGACATACATTGAAAGCACAAGTCTGTTTTCATCCCAGTTCCAGGTTTCTCCTTTTGTCATTAAGACACTTATGAGAGTGATCTAACTCAACTATATTTAGTTGTCACAAATAGCTAATACTACTAAAAAGGAAAACCACACAAAGTCAGAAAGCACAGATCCAACTACAGACATAGTTAGCCACAAGTGTTAAAACATTTGGCTTGGCTTTCAAAGTACAAAAATAATTGTAAATATGAGAAGCATTAAAGGTAATACAGCCTGGGCACAATACATGAAAGTTAGATAATATCTGAGTGCCAACAATAAAGATAAGTCATTTCCCTTCCTCCTTTTAGGATTATGCATATTATCATTTAATCTCTTGTAACTTCTTATCATTGTAGTTTTTAAAGTCCTGGATTTTAGTTAAGCTAAGCTAAGTTTACTATCTCAGCTTTGCATTAATTAATTCCTATTTTGTGGAATTTTATTTTTCCCGCCCTCTCTCTGATGGAAACCAATTAGAATAATGAGGGCAAAAGGTTATATATACATCTGGCCCTGGTATTTAACATCCTGGTTTATCCTTTATGCTTCGCAGAGAACAATGGTGAAAGGTGGGCAAGGGGACCCCGCTATTCCCTTTTGATTCTAGAAAAACATGAAATAGTCTTTTTTTTCTTTTATCATATGTGACATCTGAAAGGACTCAGGCATGACAACATTAAGGAGATTGTTGTGTCTTAATTCTGTGTTTAATTGTCAGAGCCAGGAAGGAGGAGGTGAGGAGAGAAGGCAGGACTTGCACGGGCTGATGCTTTTGGAGGGGCTGGCCTGAACAGGCATGGCTTTCATTATATGTAAGTGAATTAGTCTGTTTCCTTTAAACAGGGGAGATTAACAAGCCACCAAGGGCCTGCTGTGGGAGTCTGACACTTTTAGTGGCTTGTGACATATGATTTGTGAATATCAATTCTCCTTCAAAAGCAAAAAGCAAATCTATCATTAGCATGAAGTATGCCAAAAGCTGATTTTGGGTTAGTTTGGTTGAAATTCATTAGAAAATCCATTTCCTAAAATAGGGTAATAAATCTCTCATTTGATCCAGTGATCTGATAATTTTTCAATTATCCTGTGGATTTAGGAATGGTTATGTGTAGATGTGGGGATTAACTAAGAATAAATATTTTTTATAAAAAGAATGGTTGAGATATTGAAGTAGAGAACTACGGAAGACTTAAATTAGAGGAAAGGATTTCTTCAAAGTTTTTCTTTTCTTTTCTTCTTTTCTGACATTGGGGCTCACTGTGTAGCTCTGGCTGCTGTGCTGGAACTCACTCTAGACCAGGTTGGCCTCTCACACACAGAGATCTGTCTGCCTCTATCTCTCAAGTGCCAAGATTAAAGGTGTGTGCTACTCCTTCCGGTTATAAAATTTTGCTTTTAAAGAATATGCCTTCAAGCAGACAGTCTATTATCAAGATAAAAATTTCTTAAAATAAAATTAGCAAAATAAATATTTACCCCATCAGAGACTAAGTAAAACAAACTTTGATATTAAAGGAATGACTTAAAAAATTTCAAGCGGACAGGACTGATATAGGGAAAAATTCACACTATAAAACCATCTTTTTAAATACCATATTTATCATGCTTTGAAAAGGGTCTATGAGAGAAATGCATAGATTTTTTTTCTATTCTGTGTCTTTTTTGAGACTATAAAGATTAAAAACAGAAGCCAGATTTTAGTAGCTGCAGGTAAAGTTATCTAGACAGCAAGAGATATTCTGGGGTCTCCACGTAGAAAAGATTTAATCAGGAAAATCAAGTACAACCTAAGTTCCATTAGCTATAGCATTTAATTTACAGATGTACCATAGAAGACTTATCTAATATGTGGATAAAACGTTTTAAAATATATTAATTGTATCTCATTGAGGATAGCATAGTGATTAAGTGCATAGGAACAAAAGCTATGCCAACTGGGCTCAAATCTTAACTTTGATCCCACTGATCAACTATTAACTTCAGTGATGTTAATCAGTGGTCATGGATGTTCTCATCTATAAGGTGGGATTTCATGATATCTACACCATTTAGTTTTCTTTAAAAGATGAAATGAGTACAAGTGTGAAATAAATGGAACTAAGTATAAAATACCAATACTTATTTTTTCTGTTTTATTCAATTCTATTAACATCTGAAGGAATATTCAAAACTGGGGGATAGATAGATATCAATACTCAAAATCCTTCAGCCTGTTTGCATCCAGTTAGTACTACCTAATAAAAAATCATATACACATAAGCTCTCAAAATTGACCCGCTTGACAAATTAATATTGCAAATATCTACAAAGATAAAACAAAAAGTTACAATGACACATGAAGAATCCATGTGCTGATTAATACTGAGGTAATGATTAGAGCCTGCACATTGTTTCATTACAGACTTAAGGAAACCATAATTTTCTGTCAAATCAAAGTGAACACAGGTATGCTACTGAGTTCTTCATTTGTTTTGACTGCAAAATAAGAATTTGGTAATCTATTCCAAAATTTGTCTTGATCTCTTATTCCACTTCATTAAAAAGGTCATTATTTTTCCCACCACTAGGGAGGTAGAGGCAGGCAGATCTCTGTGAGTTTGAGGCCAGCCTGGTCTACAGAGTGAGTTCTAGAACAGCCAGGGATACACAGTGATACCCCGTCTCAAAAAAAGAAAATTATTTATTTATTATTGTGTGTGTTCAAGTGTGTAAGTGATGGAAAGGGTATAAGTGCCATGAAACATGTGTGTAGGTCAGAGTTTGTGGAGTTGGTACTCTTCTGCCTTTACTTGATGAGCCACCTTACTGGCTGCCCCTCTTCAAATTTAACTTCATTAATTTAACGTTATTATTATCGTACAAACTTATTTGAGAGTGTGTGTATATCCGTGGAGGTCAAAAAATAGAAGACAACATTTGAAGGTAGATTTTCTCCTTTTGACCAGGAGTCCCAGGCTTGAATACTTTTATATGTTGAAGCATATAAATATAAACATAAATATAAATAGTTGTTTTATGCTGAGGCATGTCTTCAGCCAAAGCATCAGTATTAATGTTGAGGCTTTAGTTCAACTGTTAGAATGCTTATCTAACATACATGAAGCTCTGGGTTTTATCCCTAATACTATATGTGTATAATATTAGGTTGGTACTATATACTTGTAAGCCCAGCACTTTTGGCCAAGCGTCTTTTAAGACAGAACGATAAGCTATAGCAAATAATGAATCCTCCAGTCTGTGGGGATTGTGAGACTAATGAATTATGGTCAGTATCAGTAGCTATATAGCTCGGGTGAATAAATTCCAGTTATCCTTATTATATTACTTTATTGCCTATAGTACAGAGAAAAAAATCTTTGCAATACATAAAGGAAAATAAAGAGATGTATCTGAGATATGCTACCTGTAGTTAATTCTTTATTAGCACATATTCTTTGTGACTTTACCCAAGTATGCCCATGAAGAACACAGGGTCTTAGTCTTGTATGAAGTCAACTTTGTCAGTATAAAGAAATGCCATATATATTAGAAGTGAAGTTATCATTTGTATACTCTTGAAACACCCAAGGTGGGCAAATGAGCAGAGTAACCTTTTTTTTTTTTTTTTTTTAAATCACAGTGTCAGTCCTATTTATTGAGGAAAAAGTGTATACAGGAAGAAAACTTCAATTCTCACAGTGAAAGGAATTCCTCACATCACAAAAGCATTCTTCAAACAGTCTACGAGGCTAAGGAATGACTGAATTTAAAAGACAGAACACAGAGAAGCTGCAGCCTCTGGCTGCTATCCCTTCTTAATACTTCTTGCTTTGGAAGTTGCGCTTCAATCTACCCCGGTCACTTGAAGAGCTCAGGTGCTGGAAGAAGTCTCAGGGTCAGAGGCACAAGCTCAGAAATTCCTGTGGCTTCAAAGCTGAAGTGGGGAAAAGCCCCAGACCTCTAATGTTTGTTTACACAGTGTCATCTGCTGCAGCGACTCCAGTTCTCGCTCATAAAGGGCAGTGGCAGAACACGCTGACATGGCGAGGATACAGACAGTTCGAGAAGAGGATCACGTTTGCTTCTCCTCCTCCCAGCTCTAGTACGCAGGCACTCAGACTAGAGGGAACTGAAAGCTGACCTAATCTCAGGTCTATCAAAACCTTTCAGTAAGCAAGGAGCAGCAGAAGGCGAGCATCTGTTTTAACTTAGGTTCCCTTTTAGAAAACGTACTGGCTCTCTCTCTCTCTCTCTCTCTCTCTCTCTCTCTCTCTCTCTCTCTCTCTCTCTCTCTCTCCAGAATATACGTAAAAATGAAAAGTTTGCCAACATGGGAAGTGTGCATGGAGACTTTTCTGCCAAATTTTCAAGTTGTCCTAAACTAAAAACAACTTAGCCACTCCTGGTATTACCTTTCTTAAAGGCTGACTGGCATAATCAAATCAAGTGAAGCTGTTTGTCACAGTTCAGATTTACTGTGTCTGAATCTGCTTTGTCCTCCACCCCACCCATAAGTGATCTCTAGATTAAGATTTATAATTTGCATCTGAATACTCATACTAATTCATTCTGGTCATGTGGTCTACTTTATAAATGTAAGTTTGAGAAATGCCAATTGTTACCCATTATTATTATAACATAGTTCCAATGGCTTCCTTCTCTTACTTTAACACGCTTTTGTTAAATGCTTACTAGAAGGAATTTTATATATTTTTAAGAGTAATGAGTAAGTTCTAGATCTCAATGAGAATACCCAACTGACTCTTGTAGCCATTTTACCGCTGAGAAAATTTAGAAAATGTTCTAGAGACTTGAACTGCCTCCTGCTATATGACTGGTTTTAGAGCCTAAAACTGAAATGCTGTATTAGAAGCAATTGTGGGTTGTAGTTCTCACCTAATTCTTTTGTAGCACAATGTTATTTGTAATTGGAGCCACCCTTCCAACACTCTCTGCCATTATCTCTTTTCTCAAATTCCTAGGGGAAAGCCTACTTAATAAGGAGTGTTAGAGAGGGAAAGGAGGAGCTGTGGCAGTCAGTCTCATCTTGGTGGAAGTCCTGTTGTCTTGGGCTGGATAACAAAGTGATTGCCGTCTGTCTGGGAACTCTATAGCTTCTACCGTAATGAGAGGAACCAATTTCTTTTCTTTCTTTCTTTTTTTTTTTTTTAAAAAAGGGAATGTTGTAGAATCGTACTGCTTTTCTAAACCCTGAAAGTTCAAACAATAGGAACATGTATGAGCTTCAGAAGAACTGTATGAAAACCTTTTGAGTGAGGGCAGGTTTGAATAGAATCTATCATTTGAGTTTTATGCATTTTGGCATACTGAGAGATAGAGATGATATAATTGATTTTAAAAAGAACAAATGCATAGTAGCTAAGTGTTTATAACACTGTGGACATTCTCCAAAAAGTACTACTTACTGACATTTAAATGGCATTAACTGCCTACTTTAAAACATTTTTCTTTTATTTTATGTGAATGAGTGCTTTGCCTGCCTGTTTATCTAGGTACCTTGTACATACCTGGTACATAGAAGGTCGTAAGACAGCATCCAGTCCTCTGGAACTGGGAGTGAACAAATGATTGTGTGAGTGCTGGGCACTGAACCCAGCTTCTTTAGTAGAGAAACAAGGGTTCTTAAGCGCTAAGCCATTTCTCCAATCCTAGTTACCTATTTTCATAATTTAGTCTTCAGTCACCTCCTTTTGTGGAATAATCTTTTTGTACACTGTGAAGGTTTGTCACTCAGAATGGTTTAATAAAAAGCTGAATGGCCAATAGCAAGGCAGGATTTTCAGGGTAGAGAAGACTCTGGGAAGAAATAGGGTGGAGAAGCAGAGAGTCACCAGTCAGTCATGGAAGAAGCAAGAAAGCAGCTGGGGCAGTACGGAGCAAACATAATAAAGTCACGAGGCAGAAAGCAAATGAACAGAAATGTGTCAAGCTATAAAAGCTAGCAAAAAACAAGCCTATGCTATCGGGCAAGCTTTCATAATTAATAAGAAGTGTGCGTGTGGTTATTCGGGAGCTGCAGGCTGGCAGGCGGGACAGAGAGCTCTGCCTACATCCTCCATTTACAAAGGGGACTTTTTCAATAGGAAGCGTTTCCATGGAGTTAGCAAGCAATTCAGAGAACTCTTGGAAGCATTCAAGGGAAACCCTTCAAACCAGTCAACCTGAGTTTACCTCGCTGCAGAAACAGAGCACCTGGGTAGTCAAATTCTGCACTAAACAAGCAGAGCTTTTTAAAATTGTAGTAACGAAAGGCCACATAACATAAACACACAAAAACAAACAAAAAGCAGTATTTTAAACAATGTCTTAGGAACATGTAATCATTTAAACTTATCCACTTATATGTAGGCAGATCTGAGGTGCCATTCTGAGCCCTGCTTTGTTAGGGTTTTTAAATATATTATTTCATTGAATCTTTACAGAAGGGCTGAGGAAGCAGAAACATCCAGGTATCTCATTCATCCAGTTAAGAAGTAGTACTGTTATAATGTGTATAAACTTGATTCCATGCTTAGTTCTGTCTACCATAAGATGCAGCTTTGGTTTTGTTTATTCTTAACTTGGTCCATATAAGGCTGCCATAGTTGACTATAACAAATGACCATACATTTGGCAGCTTAAAACAGCAGCAACTAGTTATCTCACAGTTTGGGGGACGGTAAATCTGGTATCAGAATGTAAATTTCCCTGGATTGAAATTAATGTGTTGGCAGGCTACACCCCTGCTCCAAGCCCTCCAGAGGAGGTTCTATTCAACATCTCTTGCAGTTTCTGGATCCACAATTATTTTTCCCTCCTGGCCCATCTGCTGTATTCAAAGTCAACAGTGCAAATCTTCAAATCCCTGCATTCCACCTTGCATGTATATTTCTAATCTCCTTCAGCCTTCTCTTTTAAGGTTATTTCTGGTGACACTTGGGGTCTACCTGGATAATCTTAATAATCTCATTTTAGTATTTTTAATTATGTGAGCAAATTTACCATATAAGTTTACATATATACCTATCAGAGCCTAAATTCTGTCATCTCTGGGTGCCCATCATCTAACCTGCTAAAGACTCTGCCTCCCCCAAAAAAGCCCCCCAAAATTTACATTTATTCCATATTATAATGCAAGAGATAATTCATCCCTTTTCACCCCTCCAGAGTTTCTATCAATTATAGCCTAATGTCTTCAAACTCAAATGCTAACAGTTCAAATACCTTCAGTTTCACACTTTACATAACATAATCCATTCCTAGATGAAAGTATTCTCTACCAATGTTTCTACAAAACTAGAATATAAGTAATTCATTCCCAAATGCAATGATAAAAAGGGCATGGAACAAAAGTTACAGACAGTACAGTTTCCCAAAGAGGACAATGTAGGAACAAGGTGTCCTTTACAGTCCCAAGCAATATCAGACCCAGCAGAGTAATTTTTTGTTTGTTTGTTTGTTTAGTTTGGAAACAATTCTCTTTGGCTTGCAGGTCCAGCTTCTGGCTTCACAGTGGGAGGATTTTTTACCTGTGTACTCAAACAGCTGAGTTTGTACCCAAGACTCTGTGATTACAGTGACCTTTCCTCTTGTTTTTAAGATAGCATGTGAAAAAGTTTTGTGCAGTTTATGCCCCTTCCTGTCCATAAAATCTGTGGGGCACTTGAAAATCTTGCTTCATCTTGCCTTATTTTTAAAATCCTATCTTAATCCAAAGAGGAAGTTTCTGATGATTTAACATCCTCAAAATCATGGTGGGCCTTTTACTGGAGTGGTGGGGAATTCTCATTAACAGAACTTGGTCAATCTCATTATTATTCCTAGCTGCTACTGAATTGACATCAATGTCACCTCTAAGCATACCCTAAGGTTGTTCAGCAGCTCCCTGGATCTGCTCTTTCTAAGGGTCTCCTAGTTTAAAATATTTTACAGCCAAATACATTGAGATTTTCCTAGTCATCAAGTGTTTTCTCTCCTTAGCAAGTCTCTCTTCACTTTAACCTCTTTCTCTTAAATTTTCCTATAGCCACAGGAAAGCAGGCTGTCCTTCAGCATTAGCCTTGGGGATGCCCCAGATAATCGAGCTGACCACTTACAAACTGAACCTCGCATACTCAACGATCACCTGTCCTCCAGTTTCAGTAACAGACTTCTCATTGGTTTTTCCAGACTGTCACCAGAGGCATTGACAACACTCCTATTTTCACCAATAAAAGTTTATTAAGGGATGGGCATTCCTAGGTGATTTAGGCTTGACTGTGTGTTTGTCTTCCACATTCCAAACAGAATATCTCTAATGTCCATGTTTCTACCAGGCATCTGTTTCAGAAAAATCTAGACATTTTTAATACATGTCTGAAGATTCTTTCATTTTATGCCCAGTGTTCAATTCCAAAGTCACTCTTACATTTCTAGGCATTTCTTGTAGCAGCCTTCTATTTTGCCTGTCAAAAACCTATGGTTTCTGTAACAAAAGACCACAGAGATGGTTATTTCAGTGCAAATGTATTATTTCACTGCCCCTGGGAAGCAGATGTCTGATATCAGTTTCAGAGGATCTGCATCAAGGGATCAGAGGGATAAAGCTCTTTTGTGGCTTCTGGAAGGGAAGTCTGCTTTTCCCCTAGTCCAGTTACAGGATCCTCTGTAGTTCCTCATTAGAATGTTGGTGACAGCGTATAGGGTCCACATGGCTAAAGAGAGGTAATGTGCCATCGTTTCGTAAAATTTCTACTGAAACTTTACTAGATAAAGTTGTGTACACAAGACTTAAGGATTAGCACCTGATGTCTATGAATGACTACCATTTAACATGTTTATCTATTATTTTTCAATACAGGTAAGCTTCTGAAATTTGTTCTTTAATCCATGAGTTGAATGTACCAAACTAAAATAGTTTAATGATGATTTAGCTTAATTCAGTGGCACTCATTTTATAAATAAGTCTCTGAGGCCAAGATAAAGTGAATGACCTGTTATAGATTTCATGGTAAATGTTTTGACACAACCAAGACTACGTGCCACATCTCTTTACTCTCACTGTTTGTAGAACATTCTTCTTTTCTTCCAAAGAATTACTGAGAATTTCTCATTTCTTCATAGTCACCCATATTATCCAAGAATAAGAATAAATAACTTGAAATCAGAAACAACTCTCATCAGCAGCAAGAATTTTAAAGGGGAGGAGATTCATTATTAATATCCATAGAATATAATCAAAAGATCATATAAAACTGAGGAAATATTAAAAATGATTAATTTCATACTAATACAATTTTAATTCAGAGATTTGGATGAACTTAAGTTTTTCAGAGTCAAAAACTCACAATGACCCTTCTAATGCGTTTTCCTATTTCTCAGAATTGGAAAATAAGAGCTGAATAGAAGGGTATGAGATCATTTACATCAATCCCTTCTCTGCAGAGTACAAAGTACAAAGAATATTAATCATGCTTTCCATAACATATGACCGACCCCCAAAAAGTCCCAATGCCTTGACTAAGGCTATAAAGTTGGAATGATTGATTTGCTTAATAACAAATGTGGAGAAAACTGATTATATACGCCAGGTACTGAATTAAGAGTTTATATCAAAGGTCAGTGAGACATAGTGTGCACGCACAGCGACTTTCTCTATCAGAATGAAGCTAGGAGTAAGTAGTGAATAATCAGATGGAAAGCTGTGTAATGATGGGGTAGGGTTATATAGGCATTGGAATAATCAAAAATGCATGCTCGAGATGACACCTGGATAAAATCTGGAAGGAAGGGGAGCTGGGAATGAGGGCAAGCTCCATTCCAGGGGCATCTTATGCAGTCTTAAAGTAGGAACACAGAGATTGGGAACTTCAGGATCAAAATCAACTGGAGATGTCTGTAATGAGGGCATAGAAATAAGTGGGACTGGGGATTGAGAGGGGAGAAAAGTATGGTCATTCTACACGAAATGCAAAGGACACTGGAAAAAATCAAAATGTCTTATAGATAACTGACTTTTGTGGATGTTCACCTTCCAGAGCCAAAAACTGACAAAGATGGGGAGGCTTCTGTAATAGAATAATTTGAAATAGAATAAGGTACTATTGAAAAGTAGTCCAGAAGAAAAGGTAACTATTGGACTATTTCATGAAAACCAATATTTTTCAGGTAGGCTGATCAACCCAGGATCAGACGAAGTTTGATATTGACTCACACTAACTCATGTATCTTCAGGCTGGGCACAACTTTTAGGCTTAACTTTTCTCATCCAAGAATAGTACACAAAGACCATCTTACTTTTATATTACTGTTTTGAGAATCAGCTGGTGAAAACATTAAAATGTTTTGTAAACTGTAAAATAAAGTTGGATCATGTGATATCAATATTATTCCTAATGTAAAAATATTAGCTAATCCAGGGATCATCTTAGATAATGAATAATTAGTAACTATACAAGTTAGTCATCTCGTCAAATACCAAGGAAAGCTAACCCTCTGAGCTCTACTCAAGGTCCTAGATTTATGATTTATAATTCCAACCACACTTGTAAATCTGTGAACACACCTTCATATCAATAATGAGGCAGATTATTAGTGACATATTTTGCCGAGGTGCAGAAATGAAGCCTTGGGTAGTAACTTGGCCAAGATCACACTGCTGTGAAATTTCAGATTTCAGATTCTTTACCCAAAAGTCTGATTCCAAAGCACACGGTTTCATTACTGGATGTCATTATATATAAGGACCTTTTTCCTTGTTTGCTTAAAAAATGCCGAAGTATTTAATTTGCTGGAGAATGAGCTGTAGCCTACTTTGTTTCTTTCTCTGATGACTTAGATCAAATAAGTCTAAAAGTATTTGGAAGAAGAAGAAATGCACAACCTGGCAATGGATAGGGATATCCCAGTAGTTCTACTGTGGAATCTGCTGCTAAGTATACAGTCCTTTCTCAGTGTTCCACATATTAAGAACCTTTAAAGCAGGCCATATTTTAAATTTTAAGCTAATGGCCACCTGATATATCAAGAGCTGCTTCATGTTTCCAGTTTAAAAAAAATGTTCTGAGTTTTTTTTTAATTCAACTAAAATTTTTTTGCTGCTAACTGTATTTTAATTATGCCAATTATAATACTGCATAATGATTCTTTTGACTGTTTCTCAGTTTTCTTTCTATGCCTTACTTTACTTTGTAAAGTAAAGGAGAGGGCTCGAGAGATGGCTTAGTGGTTAAGGGTACTTGTTGATCTTGCGGAGGACCTGGGTTCAGTTCCTAGCACCCATATGATGGTTAATCATAACTCCCGTTCCAAGAAGTCCAACACCTTCTTCTTATCTCTTTGGGCACCAGGAAAGCACAAGGTGCGCATGCATGCATGCAAACAAGACACCCATATACACCAAATGAACCGAAGCAAATCAAATTAACTGGGGGTGATGTTAAAAATGAAGAAAGTTAGTTTTAAACTAAAACCATGTCCAACTGATATTTTGTCAGAAAAATTGAGACCCTAAAATGTAGGGTTATTTCACACTTGCTTCTCAATGTGCCAGCAAGTTCCAATGTATCTTTGTTCTACGTAGTCTGTGCCCACTCTGTTGCTGTGCTGTTTCCTGAATACCCTATGGTTGTGAACACACCTGCTCCAGTGTTGTTTTTTTAGAGAATGCTACTCTTGTTTGTTCTTCTGTCATGACTTATTGGATCTCTCTTTGACTTAATATTTGCTTCTCTTGCTATTCTTTGCTACTTCTCTGCTCTGAGAATAAACATAAATTGTGTTCTCTCATCTTGACGCTCCCTGTGATGAGCTCTTGTCTCTGAAATGAAAACTTGTAAAGGAGGAGCCCAGAAGGTTGAAGTAGAGGGACAAGAAATGAAAGCCAGAGCACAGTATCTGTGATAATCCTATACAAAACTGAATCACAGTGACATACAATGTGGTTGAAAATGTGTAATTCCAGAAGAAATTGTTACTTTTCTCTTTCTGCCTTTCATCCTATAATCTCTCTTCATTGCCCCATGCTACCTGTTTTGTGCCAGTAGCTTTCCTTCTTTTGTAAAATTTGTTATAGCTTTAGTCCCTGGAGACATTTATTACCCTCTACTCCCTATTCTTCGTTCTCCTCCTAAACCCATCTTTTATGTTCAAATACCTGTTAACAGTCTTTTGAAAGCCTCTACTCTTTCCTCAAACTTCAGAACACTGTGAACATCGAAGTTCAAATCAAATTTCAGGAAGTTCTTATGGTGCCTCAATTATCTTTCTTCAATGTTAGGATTGTTAATTTCTATTTTAACAAATAATGATTAGTTTTTTCCCCTGGAGAAGATGGAAGCATCATACTCATTTTTAAATACGGTATCCGCTTGATGAAGACTTAATACATACCATATAATATCATGCTGTGTCCATGTATCAACTCCCATTTCGGTGACCTTTGGTCAAGCCCAGTCTCAGTGTTCCTTTTCCTAGTTTCCTGCACTTCCCTTAGCCCACCTCTCCAGGTCCCTCCCTCACCACTAGGATCAGAACAGTTTCCCTGGTTTCTATTCAGGTACCTACTTATCTCTTTTAGTGCTCACTGTCCTGATTTAGTTGTCTGCTTGGCACTACCAGTACATTATTAGCCTATGAGAGCAGAAACATGGAACCCTGTCAGTACTTGACACACTATCTGACACAAGATAATGAGTTCATATTTCTATTAAGTGAGTTAAATAATGAGCGGATTCTCTACTTTCATCTTTATCAGGTAGGAAAAAAGGACAATTAATAACCTTACTTTACTGATGACACCTTTCACAAAGCTACACACTCTTGTCTTGCAATTTGGACCCAAACGTGTGACTTCTGAGTCCACTTTCACCCTATATCCATATTTAATTGCCTTGAATCAAAGACCATGCTTTTTTCGTTCCATCATTAAGGTATAGTTTCTTCAGCAAGACTTGGGTCTAAGTTTTCTTTCTGCTGATACACAGACAATTGATGACCTCTGTGGGCCTCCTCTTAGGTCCCAGGTTCTCCTTTTAGTTAATTTAGCATACAGTTGAGCGCCAAGAGTTGGGTTATATTTTCTTGTCAGGTCAGGCCTTTTGCAGAGCAGTGCTGCTCATTTGCCTGAACTCTATCCCGGGAGTTAAAATGCTTGTCTTCATCACTTCAGTGAATCTCCCTACCCGCTTCTTGGAGTATATTTCCTCACACTCTGAGTCCTATTGTCCTTTTCTTCCAGTTTCTAGAATTTTCATTACACATTTTGCACTGACTTTCTGGCTGGTTGGACGACTGCTTTGTAAATCAAAGCTCTCCTGTAGGGTTGCCAGTCTTCCTCACTCCCTCCATGTCTATGCAATTATATCATTCCAGAGATACGTCTAAAAGTACCCATGAAATCTAATAAGTATTGTTACTAATATTGCTACAAAATATCTCCCTTTAGATTGTCTGTGTTTCGAAATATTGCTAATAGAGCTCTACATGTCTTTATTTGGTTAAGCAGAAGTACAAATGTGTGTGTGTGTGTGTATTCCCCTTTCCAATAATCAGAATTTAAAAAGGCATGGATTTTTTTAAAAAGCCATATATACTTGCCAAAGCTATACAAAGAAGTATGATAATCTTAGTAACATTCTGAAAGCTGGGATCATCAATTGGCTCTGAATCAGTATTTATCCTCTCCTACAATATAGAGGAAAAACATGTATTCTTAAGTTATCATTGCTTTATCTTATACAAGTTTAAGAGAAAAAATGAAGGCAGGAAAGGTATCAAAGTAGTTAGGGAATTATACAATACAAACAGAGTTAAAAATTCATAGAACAAAACAGCGGAAATGGGTATGGGTTCAGAGTTTAAGCTGGAAATCAAATATAGAATGATGTCCTTCTAGGGCTTTGCTCTCTTTGGTATAGGCAGAGCTTAAAAAACCTGGCCTGGAGGGTGGGATTCGGAAGGATAAGCTTTTGATTCAATATAGTGGGCTCCTGGTAGAGTGTGTCCAATTTAAAAGGATGAAGTTCTTGTGTGTTGAATATAAACTATCTAACATCCCAAACTGTCTATTTGCACTTCTGGCCTTGCATAGCTGGCCCTGGGGTGCTAACTGATGATTTATTTGGCTTCAGGGATATGAAGTAGGTTTAAACATCTGGAAAAAATGAATTAAAAACAAACAAACAAAAATAGAAGAGGAAAATAATAGGAGGGGTGATAAACCAATTAGGGTTCACAATGTTTCTAAAATAGAGTTGTCATGGGGTGTCTCAAAACAGAACTACTAGAATGTAATTGAACCTTGACTTGAGTTGCAGTACTACAGATGGCAAGTTATCTCAACATGAAAGGGAGACTTTAAGACAAAGTAAGAATAAAACAACAATTATTCTTATCAAGACAGTGAGCATTCTAAAGGTACCTGAAAGAGACTAATAACTTATCTGAGGTATAATATGGCTGTTAAGTTAGTCCTTTAGCTTTCAGTTAACCCAAAATGCAGAATTAGGTTATAGTTATAGTGGAATTATCAGGTTTGTCTAGTTAATTTAATTATTTAAAGTTTAGGGTACATGAGTTTAATCAAGACATTCCCTTCTATTATGCTTAGTCGGGTAATAAATTAACATATTCATCACAGCATTCAATGCAGGAAGCATGCCAAATATCTGAAAGTTCCTCATTATTAGTAATACACATACTGACAGGTTAGGCCTAGGTAAAGGTGGACAGACTTAGGCAGAAGAATTATTAGGTGAACTATACAATGAGGTAATGCTGTACTGCCAGAACTATGAATCTCTCAAAGGGTAATTGGATGCACGTGTTCACAGCAGTATAAAGTCACTGTCCAGTTATCCACCTTACATGGGAATCTACTTTGAGTGTCTTCTTTGATTTATTGTTCCAATTAGAATACAACGTTCAAAGAAAGAATACTAGCGGGCCTGATTTAAAGGCAAGGAGCCTTGACTACCATTATTTTGTGGCCGACCTGGTAGATATTGTGAATGCTTATATTAATAAAAAATGTGTTAAAATTAAGGTCTTACTTAAAAAATATCCTAGATAATAATATCAAAATTTTGTATCCATCAATTCAGTATCAGGTGTATGTGGTGGATCCTAGGCTTCAGCTATATTTCCTTCCTCTAACTTGGGAGGCACACCTTTATGGTGTTCTTTGTTGCATCCATTTACTGTTACAGGTAAAAGTAATATTAGGAGAAAATATGCTGATAAGAGAACATCAATATCTTACATCTGAAAAAAAAGGCAAATTTAAAAAGTTGTCAAGTGGTAAATATCAAAGATCTTAAGTAATTGTGATATACCTTGTAAGGTTAAGATACATTTGTTAAAACACTTAAAACAAAATGAAGATTTTTATATCCCTACCTTGTCGGAAAACTGTTTGAAAATTGCACGCACAGAGATCTATATTCAGTTTCACTGTAAAACTACAAGAGGATTTGAACTTCTTTAAGGGAAATGCTAATATTTTACTTAAATTAAGCAAACATCAACTATTAATGCTGACAAATGTTGGAACAGTCACAGTAAAACTGTCATCTGGATAACTATTCATTACAAAGTTCAGAGAATTAATGTTAAAGAAGATTAAAATCACTTTGAATACACATGTATTCTCTTCCTTTGGAAGGATAATAAATATCATTTGCACTATAATTTTTGATAAGCATATGGACATTAAGGCTTGGGAAAGATGTAGATAGATATCCATAGGCAGCTCATAAATGTGGGGAACATTAGTTTCATCTTAAATGAGCTGTCAGCCCTTTTCCCAGGATTTTAGTTTGTGGAAAGGTAGACATTTGGATAATAAATGGGGTTTGCCCCTGAACATTAAAGTAATTGTATAGGAATTTAAAGTATCTATTCATGTTCATTGCAAGTTATTTAATTTCTAAGGAAACACACTAGAGTAAGAGTTTATGTTGTAAGCTGTTAGTGACAATGTAGAAGAAAATGTGCAGACAATGGACTTTGATTTAATAGGACCCTTCTTTTTCAAAAATTGTAAGTTTAAATATTATTTTGGAAACACATGCTTTTAAGGAATGGTCTGTACCTTCAGGTACCAGGTTACTGACATTCCCAAGACCTAGAGTTTGGTGTCTGAATTCTCCTCCTCCACTACCAGCATTGTGATACCTGCCAACTGGTTTGCTGGGTTCTTCTAGTAGGTGGTTATAAATCAGGTTTATGAAGAGGAAACTCTCAAATTGCGCATTTTAATGGATTTATGATAAAGCCATCAAAGTGGAGGGTCCACATGGTACAAATGCAGTAAAGGTAATAGGACAGTGTCATGTAAACATTAAATACAGTGCCTTCCACCTTCATAAATCCTCGACACTGATGATTAAATGCTTCTGGTTATAAATTTTGCAAGCAAATTCTAGAAAGAACCACAATTGTAAATAAGACACCAGCGGAAGCCATAAATTGCCATAGAATTCCTTCACACTACATAACACTCTTTAGTATTTATTATGAGACAGTACCCTAGATCCTCTTTCCTCAGAAACTACTTTTTAGCTTTTTTCAATAATAAACTGAATTTTGATTAAAACAATAATGCAAACCTTTAGTTATATGTCTAGCATTACAATCTATTATTTTATGTGGCAAAATATGGTTTTGATTTATGGATTCACTTTGCAGCATAATATCTCTAGCTTTAGGTCTCTATAATGTTATTCTTTGTAGGGTCACCTGTTAGAAGTTCCTGCAACAGCCTAAGCTTTCACAGGTATTTACAATCAAATTATTTTATTGCACGTGGGAACAATTAAGCATTTGGCCCTCAGCTGTAAACAATTACTATATACAATGACATTCATGGATTTTCTTAAATAGTCGTGTATTCCTAATGACCTCTGCTCACATAAGTGAGATTGATGTGTGTGTACTTTGTGTGTGTCCACAAGCAATTATATTCCCAAACAAAATATCAAGAGAGAGGCTTGACCTGGATGATACCCTGCCATTGTCTGGTACCATGTGTCCACCTGCATTGATTATCTCTAACATTTTATTTTCTTCCCACGATCATTTTACTTCTCTTTCAATTAAGACTGAAATTTATTAGCGTTCACAGCAAAAGGCAACATGAGTTTTAAATAATTCATTCTTAGGAGGTTGGGAGTGTCTTGGTCTAATAAACTTGGATCATTATTCAGTTTAGCAGAGAGCTACAGCCTACAAGGAGAGATAACCAGATAGTGTTAGATTTGCAATATGCTTCTGACACTTGCCAGTTGAGTATTTGGAAACTTTACATCTTTCAACCTTAATTTTAATACTTTAAAATGCTCATAGTTAATCAAAGCTATGTTACTATGATGAGTACTAATTGGAACACATATTTAAAGAGATGGATTGTGTGTTCTATACTCCTTGTGCTTCATATTCTTTTCTCAGAAAGGCCCATAAGCTCTGGGATGCTGTATTGGGAACATCTATTTAGTTGTCTCTAGTTTGGGGATACATTTTCCTTTCACTAGATTATTCTTTTCTTCAAGTGACAGCCATGGGAGAAGCTCACAGCTGTTTTCCTCATGTCCAGAAATAAGTCAACCAGTCCCATTTGCAGGGGGACCTAACAGCTGTATCCAGCCTTTCTAGGAGGTCAGAAGCAGAGCTGAGTGGTAATGTTTCAAGGGCAAAGCTCTAGATGTGAGGAATGATAAAACAAACCCTAAATGAGCCTGCACATATCTAGTGACAGATATGCTATAGCCAGTCTCAATTATTCAAGCTTCCTCAGTCTTCATAATTCACCCCTACTCTCTTTATTCTACTTCCAGATAATAGCAAAGAGCAACACACACCAACACACACACACACACACACACACACACACACACACACACACACACACACACACACACAGCTACACTCCCAACTCTTCCCTTCTAAAGAAAAAAGCTTTAGTAATCACTTAAGTTGAGAAGAATTTCTTTAGCACATGTCAAACTTTCAGATCTATTCAAAACGAGGTGTTAACTTTGGAGGATGAAGTTTAAAAAAAGCATCATTTCGCAATACTTATGAATGAGTTCCATTCTTGCCTTTTGTTAGCATTCTGCTGGCAATGAGCCAGTGAAACACTGTTTAATTATCCAGGCATCAAAAATATATCACCTCTTAGGTAAGCGGTGATGGTATTCTAACAGCGATGATACTAGGGTCAAACA
Organism: Ondatra zibethicus; assembly: GCA_004026605.1. Classification (NCBI taxonomy): domain Eukaryota; kingdom Metazoa; phylum Chordata; class Mammalia; order Rodentia; family Cricetidae; genus Ondatra; species Ondatra zibethicus. The sequence continues at coordinate 91,562 of PVIU01003212.1, read as the reverse complement.
TAACAAAGAAAAGTAGTCTTCAAATACGCAAATCTCAAAATAACATCTTTGTGCATTGATACTAAGTAATATCTTGTTTAGCAAAATGGTCCCAAAATGTGGCTTTTGGACAGAGGTTAGATATTCTAGTGTTTAACAGGCTACTATTTGGTGGGCTGACTGGTTGGCTACCCTGTGGGTGTGGCAAATGTTTCTTATGTGCAATTATGCAACATTTAAATAATATCTAAATGATACCATGTATTTCAGCTGAATCAGTCCAGCTGGAAATGATAGCTGCATTCTGATGACTGGACCACATGTGAAATTAAGGCCTTTTCTATCTGTGCTTTTCACTTGCTGTGTTTTGATACACATGTTCTTGGAAAGCTTAAATTAGTTATGGTTTGACAATATTTAGCAATATAACCACCATCCTTCTCCTTTAAACCATTAATTAGAACAGTCTTCTTATATTATATATTTAGCTTTTAATTTCAAAACGGACTAATAGTAATTACCATATTTTATTCCACAAAAGAGATAATGTCTATTTTTTAATATTAGGTTGGAAATTTGCTGTACTTGCTTGTGCAATAAAAGTTGCATAATTTTCTCATTTGGGATAGTTCATATTGTAAAAATAAAACTCAATGTGTTCCCTGGGAGTCATTTTACTAAGTAGTTCATGGCACAGGGATCATTATTTTACAAAATAGTCATCTGAGTATCATAAACTAAAATATCTTCAGGTTGATCACTACATCACATTTTAAAAAACACTTAACACAGTAACAGCAAGCCCTAGCTATTATCAAAATGTTAAGAAGAGGAAAGTAAGCTCAAGGTTAAAACTTGGACATTTTATTCAATATCTTCATGTTTTCCATATGAACAAGAGAAATTCAGGCCATGGGAATTTAAAAAGAGAAAACAGTGCAGCCCAGTTTGGAGGCGGCTTCTTCCTTTAACTGAGCACCACTACTGGATTTTATTTTAGAAGTAGGTATAACTATTAGATTCGGATCAGCAGACCATAAAGACTGGTTATAGGATAGTATCTGTCCCACTCAGGTGATAAGAGACTTTTGAGGAAGAGAAATTATCATTAAAGATACTATTCCAGTTACTTTCTTAGCATCAGAATGAAATATATTTGCATATGTAATAAGGCATTTAATATTTCCAATACTAAACCTGACATAGATTACTTCAAATGCTTCCGTAAAGGTATTACTTAAAAAGATATTGCTAATTTTAATGAGCAACTAGGATGAAAGCCACTGAAGACAAACAAACGAAAGTTGGATGTTTGTGAGTCCCACAAAAAGAAAACTAAGTCTTAATTCATTTAGTCTGTATTGAAAAATAAAATACTAAATTCTGGTCAGTTGTCATTTTTATGACAACTGAATCAAAAAAATATTGCTGAAATTTGTTACTCACATATTTCAGTGTGCTGGCCAGTATATGTTTGGAATTCCCAAAGAACTAACACAAAACGTTCCCTTTGAAAGGTGACTTGGAATTTACCAAAGAGATAAAGCCAAGTGGTCATTAAAGATGTTTAAATGTCATTGTCTACTGTCTTCAGTGTGCCATTACATAGCCTTGGGAATCCTTTCAAAGAACTATCAATAGAGTATGAATAAGTCTCAGCACATGAAAGCAACCAGAAAAGGAAGCCAACAGAATAATTTGGCTTGCCTGGGTTGGTTCAAGAAGAGACTTGGTATCCACCCCTTCCCTTCTCATTTTTCCTCCCCTTTTTCAGGCTCCCCCTCCCCCAATACAAGACAGACCATGGAAAGAAAGACCAGAGAGGCAGGAAGAAGGAGAGAAAGAGATCCAAGGATCCCCTGCCGAATGTGTGCTGGGGAGACAAACCTCGCCCTATGGGATACAGTCTTGGAAACAGACTTAGGCTTTTGCTTTGAAAATAAAAGAATGACAATGAAATTTGTGTGAGGTCTGTGTGAATCCAGTCCCAGATGTTTACAATGCTGTAGTACTATGCCTCTGCAATATGAGAGGGTTCAGAAGAAACAGTACAACAAGACACCACAAAGCAGCGCATATGCTATTGACAATGCAGACATGCGCATCATGTTACCAAGAGAGAAGGCAGGCAAGAGACAAATAGCCGTGGTGCTGCCCGAAAAGCTAACTTCATGGACTGCAATCACTCAAACCAGAATGAGGGACCCAAAATGAGGGGGGAGGGAGTTCAAAACTAGGGAAAAAAAACTCTTTTGGCTTCTATCTAGAAGTGGTGGGGCAAAAAATGGGGGCCAGTAGACAGTGGAAGCGAGTCTTCTTCCGTAAAGGTCATATAAAGCCCCTATAATTGACAGTGGATAATTATTTTCAGCTTTAGGAGTCTGTCCCAAAACTCTTAAGGTTGCCAGCGAAAAGAAACAAAATGTGTTTACTTGAGCCATTTCCAGAAGGGAGGGAAAGGAGACCTTTGGATGAGATGGGGGGGTATTGGAGACAGAATGGGGAATCTCCTAGCAGCAACAACTCTAGGGTACCTGGAGTGGTCCTGTGAGTGACAAGCTAGAGAGATCCAGAATAGGGTGGCAATAGGTGGAGAAGGCTTGTGTGGTGGAGGGAATCCTGCGGCACAATGTATACTCGGGAGGGGGTTGATTTAGTGTGAAAGTATTCCACTTCATCATTTTACAGGGGTTGGGGACATAAATATTTAGCTGGCCACATCTGGAACAGATTCTGCCCCCCCTCCCCGCGTGGGGTGGGGGTGGATAATTGGAAAGAGAGGAGCACGCATTTGTTACTTACTGTACGGACAGTTTTCCTTCTTGGTACCGCTGACCTTTCCATTCTTCTCAATCTTGAGAAAGTACTTGGTGAAGGAGAACAGCTTTCTCCAGCGGACATCTCCTTGGAGGTGATTGTAGCTCCGCACATGCCTCCCCGCACTGGAAGGAGAGGACAAGGAGGAGGACGAGGAGGAGGAGGAAGAGGAGGAGGAGGAAGAGGAGTTGGTGGCCTCCGGTGACACCATGTCCTGACCAGGAGCTTGGCAGGTGACAGGGACGGAAGACACCAAGAAGAGCAACAAGAAGCAGCAACAGCAGCTCGGCAGGTGGGGAAAGGCTGAGGCACAATGTGTCAGTATCCATTTCCACATTGTACTGAAACTCTCGGCACTGGAAGTTGTCTCATCAGAAGGAACATACTGGAAGGGTAAGACCTGGTGCGAGGCAAAGAGACAGCGGAAGGTGGTGGCTACTGGTTAGCTCCCTCCGGGTACGGATCTGACCAGAAGCGAATACACCAACATCCATAACTCCTCGGAAGGGCCGGCTGCCTGTCCTCGTTCCGTTCTCAGATCCGCTGCCTGTGTCTCTCCAGTCTCCGGGTGAACAGTGGACGTGGGTGGCCGCAGCAGTAGGAACTGGTGGTGTCGGTCACCAGCGCTCTCCGGTCCCCACTCGGGGGTTACTTTGTTCTCTTCTTCACTCCTTTCTTCACCATGTTAGATGCAAAAGAGGTCTGAAAAACAGATGACAGCACGGTGAACAAAACCCAAAGTGGGTGGGGTGGGGGTGCAGGAAGACATCTGCGCCCCTCTGCGGTTGGCACCTTCTGGTCCTTCCCTGCAGAGTCCCAGCCTGCTGGCCAACTTAAAAAGTGTGTCTCTTTGGAGTTGTCAGAACTGGAGGCAGCTGCCCAGGCGCTGTTGTTTTCTTCTCCTTCCTTTCTCTTTTTGGTGGTGCCTGTTGATGTGAAGTCTCCCGAAAGCCACTTCTAGTTTGGGGGGCGGCTGGCGGCTGGTGTTTTGTTTGGCTCTACCCTCCACCTCCAAGGCCCTTGGAAAGCCGCTTGTAAACAGGTTGAAGCCTGCAGTCTAAATGTCAGTGCTTTTCAGCCAGAGGTGGGCTCTAACTCTGCTGGTCAAACCTCATTTGCAGGGGTGGAGAAGGCGGGGGAGGGGGTCAAACGGCGGTGGGACATCTGAAACCCTAAGCTGCTGGGAACGCCAGGGAAAAGGGAGGGGGTGGAGAAGGGGCCGGGTGGGGCGGGGGGAGCCTGGCGAGAGGAGTGCGCGATGCCTTTGCTCTGAGCTGGGGGCTGCGGGTCCGTTCCTCGCAGCCTCCGTGGGCGCAGCCGCTCCGCAGCCTGCAGCTCCAGCTAATTGCTGCTCCAGCGTCCTGTGCTAGCAGCGCTGGCCACCAGCGCGAGCTGTCCGCGTGCTTTCCGAATTTTGCTGCCCTCCGGCGGGAACCACTCCCCTCCTGGGAGCCCCTTGCTCACTTGTTTTCCAGTGTAGTTTTTTTTTTTTTTCCTTTTCCTTTCTTTCAACCCCCTCCCACCCCCCTTGGCCGTGAAAATAGAATTTGGATCCTGGCTTTTGTGCGTTTCTCCCCTCCAGGTCCCAGAAGCAGGGAAGAAGGCAGGGGAACGAGCACAAGGGGATGCTCGGGGCAAACTCTATAAACTGATAGGAGCTAGAGTAGAAAAGGGAGACCTAACGAGCTGCTTCGTTTCCTCCTTTCCTGCCAGCTTCCAAGGAGGTCCCGGGTTTTAATGAATCATTGATTTCTCGCTTCCGTTGCTGAAGTAAAAAGTTCACACTTTGGCCCTCTCTGACTTTTTAAGCTCAGGGAGATTTATCGTCACCCTTAAACATCGGCTCTCTCTTGGCGTAAATGAAATCAGGGACCCGAGTTACTGATTTCTAATTGCTAACATGAGTCCTTTACAGAATCACGCATGGACTTCAAAGTCTAAGCACTTTCCTGCGATCGCAGATGTTATCACACAATTTGACCAAATCCCCTGCTGCCTGTTTTCTTCCCTATGTAATTTCCTTTGCATTTTACCATAAAGAGGAGGAAAAGTAATGTTTGAAGGGCTGTGTTTTACAATGCAGCTTCACTACCTACAAACCTTCCACTCACACACCAGCACACGCCAACCCCTAACTCTACCACTACTAGCACAAGCCAGCTCTTAACCCAGATGCAGACAGAAATCAGTAGACGACCAGGAAGCTGTTGCCCAGAATCAAAAAAGCACACACACCGAAGGAAATACTGTGCTAACCCATTCCTACCTGAGTGAGATACAGTTCTGACTCCTAGAGGATCACTTCTTCAGGAAAATATCTAAGCTAGGGAACCGGTGACTGGAGGGAATGCATGAACATAGATTACTCTGTTGTGTGAGGCAGTTAGCCATCTGTGTTCTGTCTAAGCTAAACAAATTTCAATATCTTACAGCTTTCCATTTAGGAAAGTGGCAATTTCACATGGCTCTACCTAAGAGGAGGCATAAGATGCAGACATTGTTCAAGGTGAACTGGACAGACAACCGCAACAATGATTCAGAAAAAAAAAAAAAAACTACAAAAGGAACTTGCACACACAAGCTAGAAACATTGTCATGAGCATTCCGTTTCAGTCTTCCTTGAGAACTGGAGAATGAAAATTAAAATTTAAAAGTTCTAGAGATAGGCATTGTTAATGATTGCACAAATACATTTTAGGGACTTTAAGAATAGCTTTGAATACATATTCTTATATTTTTCTGTATGTTCAGCTCCTTTGAAATAGAACTATTTAGTAGCAGAATTGGGATTTTAATTGCATTATTTATAACTCATTGCAATGCTTATTCAAAAGATTTCAACAATGTGACGAACATCACAGCAGATTTCTAACTTTAATATAATTAGCTGATTTCTGTAGCTATTAATTGAAAAGTTAAGCAAATAAAGAGCATGCGTCAAAGAAGTCTTGCTTCTTTAATTAAAGTATGGATATTGAAAAATGAGCCCACAGTGCTAATTTCAATTTCCTATTTCACAGTTTTATACCTGAACAGACAAATGACTGAAAGAGCAGACAGTTTCTCAGGGAATTTAAGTTTCATCCTCATAGAAGGAAGAATTCAAATGTTTGATGACAACTAATTGAAACTACATTTAAAAATATGTTTGATGGAAACATACAATGAAGATTCTTTTGTGAAAAATTATGAAACACAGGAAGTAATTAGTTTGGGGTTTCTTTACACTGGGTACCAACATTATTGATGCCAACTTGAGTGGTTTTTCTTTTTTTTTTAATTCACACCAGACACACATTCAGTCCAACACCTCTCTCTCTCTCTCTCCTACATATACACACACAAACACACACACCATCTTTTTGTTCCAAGAGAAGCTTATTCAGATTCTCTAGCTAAAAGTTTTACTTTAATTCTACATAAAATGAGGAAAGAGCTGTTCTCAAAGCTTCCATATTAAAAACTGCCCGCAGCAGGTGCGGTGTCTGAGTGGTCTGGGGTCCTCTCGCCTCTCCTCTGTACAGTGTTGATGACAGGGAGAGCATTTACCAAACTGCCCAACGGAGAAGCTGACATGGCTTTTTAGATTATATCTCCATCTTCTTTTTCCTTTCTGTACTGCCTTTCTTTTACAGCACAGTAGGATCCCTAAGTCCCCCACCACTTTGTATTGTAAAGTCACCTCTCAGCGTAGCCCCAGAAAGCCTGAGAAAAGTTCCACAGGAGAGATGCACTATTTAACGGAATCCAATCTCTCCCAATAGATTTGAATCACTAACATAAATGTATGAATGTAGATTATATCTCTGTAATGAGGCCTGAATCATTCTCAGTTACTTCAAAGGGCTGAAATTCTACCTTCCTTTTTTAGCTGCAATAATCAGGTCTTAATGGGTCCCTTTATTAATTGTTTCTCTGTCCAGATTGAAAGGACAGTACAAGCTTCAGATTAGAGTGGTACCTGCTATTCTAAAAGGCTGTCTGTCTCTTTCATCCAACCTTTGGAAGGCATGCTCTGTTTCTATGGCTTAAGCATATCCAGTGATATTAGACTAAATCTTTATTGATAGAAAGGGAGGCAAACTTTTGTTACATGTGATGACTTGAAAAATTATAGACTTTAAAAAAGCTAGTTTGTGAGAAGAAAGCATTAAAGACTTCGAAAACGTGACACGGCTCCATGAGGGCCTTCTTCTAGACCCTTCAGTAGCTATTCTTTTCGAGCAGTTTACATTTGAAACATGTATTTCTTGTATTCTTTATGTTGCTCAGCACTGTCTGTGGTTCAATTACAAGATGTGTGTTCTGTTATGTGAGATGTTATTGGCAGTGTCAGTAAGCTTCTTTAAATAATTCTAAATCAGGTCAAAAGTCAGCCAGGCTGTTTGACAATTACAACATGTGCAGGCCTCATTTTTTTAAAAAACCCGTCGTGCAGCCCTTAGGAGCGTGAGCCTGTTTTCTTATTTACATATAGGAAATGCTAGCAGGAGGGCTTTTATTTTTCCTGCTTGTTTTTTCCCCAAAGCTACAGCTAGAATTGATGGCCACAATCAGTGATGCTAGAATAGAAGTGATAGTTTATAACTGTTGGTTTCAAGGTAAGAGCTTCAAGGTGGAATGAAAAAGCATTCTTACCTTACAGAGTAGGAGTGCAACACTTCAAAGTCAGTAGAAAGCATGGCAGGAGGGGCTGAGCATCCCTCATTGAAATGAACAAGAGCAGAAGGCTTTTGGGATTCAGATTTGCTGAATGTTTTTTCACATTTGTATATATACTAAGTGGTAACTTACAGGCTTAATGTAAGTCAAGTAGTGAAATTCCTGTTTCAAGCATGCTTCATAGAGATGGTCTAAAGGTAAGTTCATTTTGCTGTTTTAGGGAATTGTGGAGGTGGCTCAGTGGGTAACAGTGCTTGCCATGTAAGCATAAGGACCAGAGTTTGAAACCCTGGCACTTATACACACAAGAAAAGATAGGTATTGCTCCAGACACTTGTCATCCTGATGCTGTGGCTGAGGCAGAAACAGGAACATTCCTGGTGCTTGCTGTCCAAGAGAATAAGGTAGATAGAGCATGGTATAACAGCCCAAACTCTCCTGGCCTGTGCACAGCTTGCTCTATACTACAGACACGCAAACCACTCACATATTCATACACAAGCATACACAGACCACATTTACTTATTTATTTATTATTTTAATTGCATGTCTGCTTCGATTGCAACATAGATTTGGAGGTCACATGTGGAATTTTCTTTTTGTGGTGTCAGAGTGACCCGCACAAAGTTTGGATGATTGAAATATCTGTTTGAACTTTTGGTTTTTGAAGACTCTTGCATTATAAAATGATTGGAGTCACTCAGCAATAGGTTAGGAGAGCCAGCGACAGACCTTACCTGTGACCCTAGGTTTTGCCACACCCTTCACCTGTTTTCTTTTGCTTCCTCCTTTCTCTGTTTTTCTTCTTATCATCCCTACTTACCCTAATATGTCTGAGTTGCCAGAATGGAGGAGATAAGAAAGCTTAGAAGGCTTTAGTTATGGAAAACCAGCATATCTTTGCTGCCATTGATTAGCCAGAGAAAAGCAATAAAATAGCCTTGCGTTGAATTATTAACTATCAGTTGATTACACAAAATAAAATAAATGTTTCTGTGGTTTGATTAGGCAGACTCTTAAATGCAATGAACACATTTAAATGTGACTTACACTACACATTTTCAGGATAGTCACAAGGTATTTGGAATTTAATAAGCATTTTTAAGTTGCTTCCCCCAAGCAACTGATATCTTTTAGAAAAGTAATCGATTAATTTGAATAAATTCTTTACGCCATCCTGTTAAATCTTCCTGAAACAGTATGCTGTTTTAAAGCATAGACATTTATATAAACTTTTTTTTAATGTTTGAAATGTAGATGAATTTTCTGTTGACTTGTCTTTGAAGATCCAATGATCTCCTCCTGAAAATGTGTAAGGCTAAGATGGAAACCTGAAGGATCTTTCGTAAGGGAAATATCCATATTGGCATGTTTGAAATATTCTCACAATAAGTCAGCACAATTCCAGAAAGCTGAACTCTGCATCTTGAAAGCAAACACAGTGAACATGTTTCCACAGAGCTGCTGTTTGTCCCTGCCCCGCCGCTGGCCGACAGAACCTTCCCTTGACAAAGTTGTGAAGTCTCCCAAGAGCTCTGTTTGGTGCGTCCAGCTGTCCCGTTGCAGATCTGTGTCTCCTTGCCACGCCAAGCCCTCTAGATTTCTTAGTTGTGTGACACTTGACGATGTTTTGTTTGGAAATTACAATATCTCCCTTATAATTTTGGTTGATGAACATGGAAATATTTGCAGTCATTTTTTTCATACATTTTCTGAATTTTTTTTAAACTTAAGTGATATTTATTGAGTACCAACTATGTGCTAGTAGTCCATTGTTAGTGTTTTGGCTCTAACAAAGAAGATAGGGCAATTTAACTCTCAAAGAGTATGCATGTATGTACATAGGAGTGAACCTGTATTTTTCGCCTTTGTCATCAGGGATAGGAAAAGCTAGAATGACCTAGAAAGCATTTGAAGGGATTTGGATCCTGACAATTCGTTATGTTGTCTTTCTCTACGAAAGAACCAAGAAAAACGGTGGCTTCTACTCATTGGCTTCATGAAGGATTCAGGCTTGATCATCTCCTTTGTGGTTATGGCTCAACCCTTTGCTCTAGATTTCCCCTACAAGCTTAGGATGTGAACAAAACCTCTGCCAGCTAACCCTGATGTTCTCGCTTTGGTTTCTTTTTCCAGAATCATGGATGGATAGTATATGAGTTCTAAATTATTACGTTAACCATTTTCTGATTAAAAAAAATTCCCTAAACCGTCTTCTGCACTTTCTAATTTTTTGTCAGATTCATTTATCACTCTTTATTTATCTATGTTGCATGAAAGAGTGCCTGCTTTGAGTATACATGTGCTGCAATGGAGGCCAAAAGAGTATGCCCTGGAAATGGAGTTAGAGGCAGTTGCGAGTGGCCATCAGAGTTCTGGAAACTGAACCAAATCCTCTGTAAAAGCAATAGGTGTTATAAACTACTGAGCCATCCCTCCGCCCCATGAGCTTACTATTAAAACATACAGCATATCAAATTCAATTTGAGCAACACCCTAGCACCCATTATAAATTTGACAAGTTGTTCCCTTATTCCATAGAATTAGGCACAGAGAATGTGCCGTCTGTGAATTAGTGATAGCCAAAAAGTTCTTGAGTAATGTGATCTTTGTTGTGCTAAGCTTTCTTGTATTAACCCTGGGAATCCATTCTCTTCCCTTCTCTGGCTACCTCTAGACTGACAGCTGTACTTCACAGTGTTCCTTTGACAGGTGACTTGCATATGGTTTTGTCAGTGGGAAGATAAGCACCTGCGCAGAATCTCATGGTATTTCTTCCTATATTCCATTTTGTTTCAGTGTCCTGATTTTGACCGGAGGTGATTCCTTCCAGATTTACACTTCTCTTCAAAGGACCCTTCCTCCAAGTCTCTAGCTCTTCATGGAGTCTTTAGGATAATATTTTCTTCTCTTGCTATTTAAGCTCAAAGAATTGCTTTATTCTTTGTTTCTGGCTTGCCAGCATCATCCCTTGTTGCTTCTTCAATTGTACTACACCTCTGTGAGTAAACTAAGCTTGGTTTAAAGGTCTCTTCCTGTGAACTGTCTGAGATCACTTTTGTCTTTGTTGGGACAGAGCAGACAGACTGTGGACTGGAATACACATCTTCCACAGCAAGGTAATCAGTCTCTGATAATGTGTTTTTGTTTTTATACGAGATTATAAGGAAGTTCAATTTAACACAAAGCCCATTGTAAAACATCTAGTGTTTGCTTGGGGATGTGCTGAATTCTTTGTAGAAAAAGATAATGATACATGACATTTCCCCTACTGAAATAAATAGCATGGAGTCACATTTAGATTGAGGACTACCAAGCTTTTTATTTAGCTAATGAATTTTTAGGTTCAAAGAATCAATTATTTGATTGTTACTGGTTTGATAAAATACTTTCATATAAATGAAAGGAGCTTAGTAAAGTTGAAATTACATCTGTAAGCAAAATGCACTTCTAAAAACTGTGGTTAAAAACTCCACATTAAAACTATTTTTCTATGGTAATAGGGGTGAAAAGAACTATACTTGTATGTCAAAGAATAAAAAAATTGTAAACTAGTTCTCTTTCCAGTTAACTATGAAATGCTAAATCTTTCTTAGTGTGAATCTTAACAAATATTTAAAATAATTATATTCGCAATTAAATATTTTATTAACAAATAGTTATAGCTTATTGTAGAAAATAAAGGTTGGAATTAATTATGTCCTTTTTTCTGGGACATTTAGGGTTATTGTTTGAAAATCTTGTTTTCCACTAAAGACAACTATTTTAAGATGGAGAAATAGTCACATCTAAACTCCAAGGCTAGGCATAAAGCTGTTCCACATGGAAAAATCTCAAAGAATACAATACACGAGTAGATAATTGCTGTTGGCCATTGTCCTTCTAGGAATTCCACAAATCATTGACTTCCTTTGAAATTGATACAACCCAGAGGAGACCATGCTCGTTGTTCGAGCTTTCACTTTACAGTTCTAGGCAAAGATGCAGCCTGCACCCTGCCAGTTTGTAAAGACTGGACTTCCTGTTTTCCTCCAGCCCCTTTTTTTAACTTTATGGGTTGAAAACAGGTGGGTCTGGGAAAGGTGAGTGTATTGTCTCAGGCAATCAGGTTGGTGATAATCTTCTTCGTGTATTAACAGATAAGCAGACAACAGAAAAGGGTTTCGGCTTTCCACATACCAAGGACAGGATCCACTTCCGGGCGAGCAGACTCTCTTTCCCAGCTCTAAATTGAGCAGGAAGGAAAGGCACGCTTCAGAATTAGGGTCTTGAGCCTGTGAGGATTGGACACTTCTCAGGGTTTTTTTCCCCTCGTTTGGAAAATCATGCCTTTAGAAGACCATGCTTTGTGACAGAGAATGTACTAAAACCATCTCTAAATTGAGAGGATCATGATGAGTTCTTTGAATCCCAACTAAGTCTAGCAATTCAAAACTGTGAGTTTTACAACCCATTTCTGCTGAAGAATCTTCTCAGTGGTTCCCTGTTGCCTTCACTACCAGGTACAAATCCTTATTCTACATTCCCGCTGTAGTTAGTGGAGCCTTGGATAGCCTGAGAGTAAATATTTTATAAACTCTGCCTTCTACATTCCCATTGCAATTAGTGGGGTTTGGGACACTATACTAGATTTCTGTAAGTAGAGGGAATAGGGCCTTAGTTCCTTTGGCTAATTTTAGGAGAAAGAAACACTCTTGCCTTTAACCAAAAAAATCATGCCTATTATAAATTGATTAGTGTAGAATTTGCTTAGCCTCTTTCTTTCCTTTCCAACTTAACTATACTTGCTATGGGCTAAAAAAGAAGAGCATGAGATCTATTTTATTCCTATTTTTTTCACATTAAAATCTTATTGTGGGAATTTCTCTTATTCCAATTATCAATAAACTAATGTACACACTTAGACACCCACACATATGCAATCTTTTGGTGGCATCTAGTTAGATATTTAGTCCTGCTTTGAGTCCTGTAAATATGTGAAATTTAAATCTGGATCTGGTAGCCTTGCTCTGTATTTCCAGTTAATAGGAATAGACTATGGCAAGAGGATTACAAGCTCAAGGCTTATGTGACCTTCAGAACAAGCTTAAAGTCAGCTGTGCAAGTTAACAAGATATTATATGTGTGCATATTATATACACAGATATATTTTTATCCTCATAAACATAAATGGATAAATATATTCAGTGGCATATACAATACCCTAGATTCAACATCTGGTACTGCAAAAAGCAAACAGCAGACAATCCAGCAAATAGAAACCAGACTTATAGATCAATAGGAATTAGTGGAAAAATAAGGTCTGAAGGTATAGGTCAAAAACAGAACACTTATCAAGCATGAACAATGCCCTGTTCAACCTCCAGTGTATACATACACACACACACACACACACACACACACACACACACACACATAAAAGCTCAAGATTTAGACAACATACTTTTATACTACTCAGTATTAATATATGCCACATATATTAAGGAGAATGACATGGGTTTTCGATACTTCAAAGTTCAAGCTCAGAAACACTTCATGCAACAGAGCTATGTCTCTCTAATTTTTCAAAACCTTTCCACCAAATGCGGACTAAATATTCAAATAACCAGCCTGTGGGAGTCATTGTCATTCAAACCATCGCAGATATATGCATGAATGTATCCACACTCTTAGAGAATTAAATTCCTGTGTGTGTGTGTGTGTTTTTAAGACAGGGTGTCAAGTATTCCAGGCTGCCCTTGAATTAACCTACAGCCAAGAATGAATGACCTTGAACTTCTTATCCTCCTCCGTTTACCTTCTGAATGCTAGGGTTGCAGGACCTTGCCGCCATGCCTGGTTAATGTGGTTCTGGCAAGCTCTCGACCAACTGAGCTCCATCCTTAGCCATATACTTTTGGAATTCTTCAGCACACTATTCAAGCCCCCTCTGTCAGTGGTTCCACCATTATATGGGATTAAAACCGACTTATGACTTCAGAAATTTCTCAACTTTCATAAAATTATCTACTAATTAATTTTAGCAGCACCATGTTGCACAATTGCGAGGTTCATGATTCTTGTGCTAGTCTGTGTGAAAAGCATCTCCTGGAATTTTGCAATGCAGAAGTTTCTGTAGCAGATACAACTGGCTGTCTATCTCAGACCAATTACTAGCTTTTTCCCTTGTGGTAGAGCCACTGTCTGATTTGGAAAGCCCACTTTCCTTCTCATGCCTAGAACTCACTAAGCCAAACATTGTTTGTCTCTGCTGGTGATTGGTCTCAGGGTAGACATATGACACAGGTCTGGCATAAGGGAAGGGTTCTGGCAGCCCCACTGATAAAAAGACATGTCTGTTTTCTTATGTCAGCCATTGTCATAGGCAGATGTGGTCCAAGGAGCCGCGGAGAGTTTGTGGCTATAAAGGGAGAAGCCTGAGGGCAGGCTACAGTCAGTGGCCATGTGGCATGGCAAATCTATGATGAAATACCACAGCTCTCTGCTCTATAACACAAAATGACAGCATGACAACACAGAACACTTAAAGTATGGGGCTATCCCGCAAGAAGACAGCTAGAGGGTGAGCTCTCCAATATCTCCCCATACACACCAGACAGTTATCTGAGATATGTGTATGTGGAGGGAGAGCTCAGCTGGAGAAGAAAAGGCCGAGCTGAGATGTGAACTAATCCAAAGCTCATGGTGGGAGCTCAGTCAAATGAATAAGCTAGAGGACTACAGTATAAACAGCATGCCACTTACAATGTCCAGAATGTGGCTGCAAAGCTCCCAACATATAAATAAGAAGAAAAACGTGTGACCCTTGCTCAAGAACAGGGCAGTCAACAAACACCAGCATCAACGCAGCCCCATTATCATAGTGAGCAGAAAAAGTTTAAAGAAGCTGCAATCGTTGAAATATATTAAGGTAAAGGAAAATGAGTTCACACAGGGATGCAACTATCTGAAAGGAAGGCAGAAGAACACTAAAATAAATAAATAAATAGAAATACAGCATTCTAAAATATTTTACTTAATAGAATGCAGCTCTCAAAGGAAAGAGTCTATAAACTGAACTTACCTCAATGGTAATTATGCATAGTAAAAGTAGAGAGAACAAGGCTTGGATGATAAAAAGAAACTTTAAAACCTGTGGCATAGTAGTATGACTCATTATATCCAAAAGACAAAACATGCCAATCTGTGGCAAGAGCAAGAAGAAAAGGCCACAGTCAAAGCTGACAGACATATATAAGTGTAATAACTCCCTAACTTGTACAAATAACAGTCCTCCATCTATTAAATAAATGAAAATTGCTATAGAAAACTTCACCGGAAGAAAACCATAGTACCCATTGGTGTAACTGATGAGATCTAATGCTGATGAAGAAGATAAACTTTTCCAACTTATTTTATGAAATGAAGACAGAGTGTGAAAAAGACACTGCAAAAATATTAAATACCAATATTAAAATATTAAAACACAATATTAAAGACCAATATCTTTTCTGAGAACAAAATAACTTAAGAATTGCCCTATGTAGCCAAAATGCTATATTAAAAAATCACATTAAATCTATTCAATGTGACTAAGCATATTGTATCCTAGAATTATTGTTGCATTTTTTTCTTATTCCCCTCTCTCTTTTTCCCTTCATTCCTCTTTTCTTCTCTCCCCCCTGCCCTCACTCTTCTCTCCCCCTGCCTTTCTTGTCTGAGAATCACACTCAGGACCTCCTGTACGTGAAGAATTTGTTCTATTACGGCCTGCGGAAAGGGTGCCGTTAGTGGCCAGGCAGCATGATAAGTTTATAATGCAAAACCCATAACTTTTGGGTCCCAAGGAAAAAACAACACAGCAACTGCTGTGACTTCTGGGAAATGAAAAATCCTCTTAGAAAAGAGAGTCAAATAATGGTAATTCCAGTTTCTCTCCATAAGTTCTAGGCTGTTATGTGGCTCGACACTGAAACATGTGTGTGTGGAGGAGACTTCAGCTCTGTTCTCATTCTTCGTGTCATGATATTTTTTAAATCTGATAACACAAAAAGATAAAATTTTTATAGCTTGTGTATAATAAAAATGAAAACATTAATATTTGTAAGTGTTGAGTGTACATACTAGAAAAATGATCTAAAGTCATCTATCTCAAGAAAGTTGGACTCAGAGTGAGCACAGAAAAGAATGGACAGCAGAAATTGATGAAATCAAAGTCAGGAAATCAATAAAGAAAACAATAAAATCTGAAGATGATAATAATAAAGAAAAAGGTAAAGAAATTGATAAGCCTTTAAAAGGCTAAGGAAGAAAAGCTGTTAACAGCAAAAATAAAAAAGAATCATTAAAAATCTTATGAATATCATAAGAATAATAAAAGAACATTAAGAGAATTCTTCACTCATAAATTTGATAATCTATATTAAATAAGTCAATTCTTAGAGTGACACACTCATGCAAAAATAAATAGAACAATATGTATTGACCTATATCTATTAAAGAAATTTAATAAATAGTTATTTAGTAACATCCCAAAACTAAAATACAGGATTAGATTTGTTCAGTGGTTGAATCTATTAAGCCTTTAATAATAATAATAATAATAATAATATACTAGTAGTCTACACTCTCTTTCAAAAGATGGAAACATATGAAATATGGGGCATTTCATAACTTATTCTAGATATCATCACTAATCGTGTAACAAAACCAGGTAATGATATTAAAAGCAATGAAAGCTATTGACCAGTATATCTTATTAACATAGATATGAATATCCTCAAATTTCCAAACTGAATCTAATAATGCACAAACAAATTCGTGCAAAATAACCAAGTAGGTTCCATCTCATACTTTCAAGGCTAATTAACGTTTAAACTGATAAACATAATAACCATATCAAAAAGCCATGGAAGAAAAAAAATCATATGATCAAACCAATAGATACAGACACAGGTCTAAGTTCCTAACCCATTCATGATAAATAAATACTCTAATGAAACTTGGAATAGAGATGAACAGTGGGCTTGATAAAAATCAGTCTTGCACACAACAACTACAGGTGACATAACATACTCCAGAAAAATCTGAAAATTTCCCAGCATGGCTAGAAAAAAGATATTTGTGCCTTCTTTCACCTTTGCTTTAAAACATTGTACTGGAAGTCTGAACTCAGACAAAAGTAAAACAAAATTACAAACACACACACACACACACACACACACAGAGAGAGAGAGAGAGAGAGAGAGAGAGAGAGAGAGAGAGAGAGAGAGAGGCATTCAGACATTGGAAAACTAATCAGTGCTAAGACAGAACAAGCTAATAAACCATGGTGAGCATGGGAATGACATACTGAATATGAATAATTGAATGAAACTAATCAGAAAGGAGGAGGCCGTGTATGATTCCAAGTATATGACATTCCAGACAAGGCACAACCATGGAGACATTAAAAAGCAGTGTATTCCTGGCTTGGTAAGTGATGTAGGTGTTAAATAGGCAAAGCGCAGAGAGTTTTAGGGCAGTGAACTAGTGTATATAAGAGTAGAATGGTCATCACATGTCACCATTCATTTGTAAACACTCACAGAATAGAAAACACTGAAAGTAGCCATTATATAGATATTGGGATTGGGTGATGATACATTGATACAGGTTGAATGGTGACTATAGGTGTAGCTGTCTGGTTCGGGATGATGATAATGGGCAAAGGTATATGTGACAGGATATGTATATGTATGGGAACTCTGAGTTTTCTCTTCAGTTTTAGTAGGAATCTCAAAGTGAAAAATTTATGAATGAACAAAGGGAATTTTGGACATTAAAAACTAGCAACAGTATAACATCTATGATCTCATAAATAAGTTTTACAACTTAGGCATAATGAGTAAATTTATTAAAATAAAGAAAATGCTACCCCCAGTAGGAAATTTGGAAGTCCTCATATTAAAGGAATTGTATTTAATGAATAACACTGACCTACAAAGAAAATTTCAAGCCCAATGTCCTCAACAGTTAGTTGTTTCAAGTACTATTAGACAAAGATCCTGATAATCTTTTACGAATGCTGATAGAAAGTAGTGCACAAAGAACTGTATTTCAACTGCCTGTACACAAATTTAACTCTTACCTCTGACTGTTGACACAAAGTAGCTCACGACGAATCATAGATTTAAATGTAAAAGCTCAAATCATGGAACATTTTGTAAAATAAGCATGGAAGGAGTTTCTCATGATGCTCAGAAGAAGAACTGTTTCTTAGGTTCATAAATAATAACTATAATAGTGATTATTTCTAGTTTTTCCAAAACTAAAACTTTAGGCTGATAAAGACACTATGACAGAGATGAAGAGGCTGGCCACGGATGTGGAGCAAGAATACTTAAGCAATGCATCTAGGGAAAAAATCGTTACCTATGAATGTCAAGAGAGCTCCATGTCTTAATAAGCAAAAGACAAAATGATTAAAATTATTAAATGGTTGTGGAAAAGATTAAAGGTATTAAAGAGTAATAAATGCATAAAAAGGTTTTCGGCATCATCACACATCAGGGAAACATGAATTACACGCGGTGTCTCCTGTCAGCAAATCTAATGGGATTTTTTTGCAGAAGTGACAGCTTCCAGTTTAAGGTAAAGGAAATCATCATGGCTATTTATGAAAGCTAGACTTGAAGGGAATAAAGCATAAAAACAGAGAGATCGTATTTTCCAAATTGAGCCACATTCAAGAAAAATGGTGGAATGACAGCATTAAAAGTGTTGGAGAGTGTCCGTGTCTTTGACACACATAAAAATATCAAGACACTGTGTGCTGAGGAGCTGTATGTGTACAAGAATCGGGGTGGAACAGCCCTGGGCTTTGTCCTGGAGAAATGTGAAAACTGAACTAATTTAAGATATTTAGAATGAATAGGAAAAAGCTGAGGTTGAAATGTTCTTGAGTATATCAGATATTGAGGTATATTAGAGATGTAGAGGTATTGGATTGGGAGAAAAGATAATTACAATGGGCAAGAGGCCTGTGTTTATAGATTCTGGAAAATGCATGGTGATTTTTGTTTATGGAAACTTTTAAAACTTGATTCTGGTTGCTCCTGTTTTTTTTTTTTTTTTTCAGTGAAATAGAAAACTGGGCCATTGTCTAAATTTCTTTTTACCTTTTTAAATTTAAAAATTTATACATTTACTCCAGAAAGCTCAACTTCTAGGAATGTGTTCTTTAGAAAGAAAACACTGACATTAGGTTTGGTTGTTTATACCTGCCTTCCTGACACGTAGAAGGCTAAGGCAGGAGGATGGCCATAGGTTTCAGGACAATTTTTGCTATAGATGAAACTCCCTACTTTAAAAAACGTACTAAGAGAAGAAAGAAATAAAAGACTGAAATATTTCTGTCCTAACAGTGTGTGAAAGAGCTGAGCAATTAAAAAAAAACCTGAAATATAAGGGCATAGGTATGTACTTTAATATCAATTAGTAAAATTTAGTATATTATTTATGTAAAAATGTTTATAAAATATGGGTAGAGATACCAAACATAAAAAAACTAGCAACTTCAATTTGTTTATTTGAAAGTGTAGAAGAGAAACAGATTCATGGCAGGAATAATTTTCTTTGATCATATATTGTTTTAGTTGTGAAAAGAAATACACATTGCTTTAGAATACTCATCTTAAGAAAACTGATTTTTAATGCCCTTGCCTAAATATTCTCAGTATTTAGATCTTATGTATACATCTGCCATTATACTTTAGCACCATTTCCTGATCTCGTTGTATTTCTACTTAATTTCTTTTAGTTATAAAAGCAATTAAGTATCTATTTGGTTATAGATGCCGATAAATGTAATTGTACTGTATAGGTCATGTCTATTAAGTAGCCCTTCAAAGTCTTCCAGGTTTTATATCATGCTTTAAATTGTCAACAGTTTTTATGATTTTTCATTAATGTGACATTTTATAATAATGTGCTTTATCACTATACATGCCAATTTTCTTTTAATTATTATTTTAATCTACTTCATGCCACTATTTCCCTATGGGGATCAGTGAGATTGTGCATTATTTTCATCTATTACAGTCTTATACTGTGAGGACACTCAATGACCATCACAGATCGTTGGTTGTTTTTGTTGCACTTCCCTTTCAATTATAGTTGTAGGTGAATGATAATTTTGATTACAATTAAGAAACAAAATCTCTGCTTTCTAATTTTTGTTGTGATAGACTATATGCTTATGTATGTGCATCACATGTGTGCCTGGTGCCTGTGAAGATCAGAAGAGGGTGTCACATCCCCTGCGACGGGAGTTACAGACAACTGTGAGTAGTCAAGTAGGTGCTGGAAATTTAATCCAGGTCTTTTGCAAGAGCAACAGTACTCTTAACTACTGAACCATCTCTCCCAAACCCCATAATAGATTTTTTCTTCAGTGTCATTATCTTACAAAAGACACTTTGATCACATATACTGAAGTAAGGGTCTTTCCAAAGTTTGTATGTTGGTTTCTAAAACCCACTATAATAGTATTAAATGTATTTTAAGCGAATAAGCAAACCATGAATGTTCTACTCTTATGGATGAGATTAGAACCCTTACAAGGCTCAGGGCAACTCTGCCCATTTTTTCTTGCAAGCATGCAGCCACGAGGGACCATCTAGGAAGTCAGGTAAATTTGTTGATGTTACTGATGACTCAATCTTGGGCTTCCCAGATTCTAGAAGTGTTTTCAATATATACCCACTGTTTAGAAATTACCCATTCTATAACATTTTCCTGTGAATGCGCAAATGTATTTTGATTATATAATATTATTCCCAAATACACCACAATTATTAGCCTTTTTGCCAGGTATTTAACAATACATTTTTCTGATTCGCAGAGACCTCATCCAAGATTTGTTGCATATTTGCTTCCATCAACCTGTATGTATGACTCCATGCAAAAAAGGGCTGCTTTTACCTGCCTGTGAAGAAAGACAGAAGGTCTGCTGTAGGTAGCTTTTAAATATGGGTTACTATAACGCAATAATATGAAAGTTATCCTCCTGTGCTAGGGCAGGACAACCCTACGATATGGCACGTACTCAAGAGAACTCTAACAACAATTTCATCTTATTTGGTTCATTCCCCTCCCTCCTTGCTTCTGGATCCCTGTTGTATTTTCCTGGGAGCATTTTCCTTGGAAATCATGTGCACGGGAATTCTTATATTTGAGTTTATTTCAGGGAAAACCAATCTAAGAATGTTATTTTAAATATCCTGGCTTGTTTCATCAGCTTGACCTAGAACAATGACAATCCAAGGGATGACATCTGTTCACTATCTCCTAGTTCTGACCCATTGTTTCTCAGTGTGCTTTTCTGGGTTGGGGCTGTTTTGACTATGGGTCTCAGGCTTCTTTGACTTGACATAATATATGTCATATATGTATATATGTGTGAAAAATATACTGTTACTTTATTCCTAAACCTTCACTCTGGTTTCCATTTTGGAGGGAGGTTTCTGAGTAATAACCAATGAGGCTATTTTAAAAAGAAATTACTGAATTGGTATCTTATTAAAATCATAATATTGTATATAAATATGACAATAATTTATTAATCTATAGGAAATAGATATAAAATCTATATTATTGGCTAAAATTCAGCTGTATTTAGAAACTGAATTATTAAGAATACAGTTAAGAGGAGCCAAGATCCATCAACTTTAATGCTCAAGTTGCGTTTGCAATCGCTGATTTTATATTCCTAGAAAACTTCTCTGGTAGAACTAATTTCTACCCATCCTCAGTTTTAAAAGCCAGTTTGTTTGCTATCTACCTTGTCCTGAGTCCTTTAAATATCCTGGCTTGTTTTATCTTCCTTCCAGTTCACCTAGAACAATGGCAGCCCAAGGAATGACATCCTGCTCACTGCCTCCCAGTTCCAAGTTCTGACCCATTGTTTCTCTGTGTGCTTTCCTGGATTAGGGCTTTCTTGGCTTTGGTTTTCAGGCCTCTTTGACTTGACAGCACATTTGGACACATTTCTGCAAACTGACCCTTGGCATCTCCCTTTGGAACACAGTTTGGTATTTAAACTCTGGCACCCTGCATTATAGATGCAAGCAAGAAGTACTTCTACCTTGTGCTGTGGCCTTCAAACTCAAGCCATTGAGGCCAGATTCTCCAGCTTTCCTTCAGCAGAGGATTGGAGAGTTGCTGCTAACTGGCTGTCTCAAATGTCATTACTTACCAAGTGTTTTGAAGACAAGTTTTATGAACACTGGGTTCTTTTCTGTAGTCAAAATCTTTTATTATTATTTTTACATGCAATATATTTTGATCATGTTTCTTCCTCTCCCACCTCCTTACCTACTCAACTTCTTTTTCTCCCCTCCTCCTCTCTCACTTCTCCCAAATAAATCCCCAAAACAAAAATGAAAATCTAAAACAAGAAAAAATTCAATAAAACAAACAACAACAACAAAAAGCCCACCAAAATGTAATTAAAAGTCCCCCTCTTAAAAAAAAATCAAGAGTTCAGTTGTGTTGGCCACCTATTTCTGGGCATGGGGCCTGCCCTTGAGTGTGGTTGACATACTCAGTGACACACCACTGGAGAAACTGCTTTTCTGCCTTCCAGGAGATATCAATTGCAAATAGCTTCTTGGTTAGGGTTGTGACTTTGTTTTCACGTCCCGTTTTCAGTGCCTGGATTCTGTCTGGCTTGAACCTGGGCAGGCCGTGCACATCTTCTCACACTCTCCATGTGTTCTCGTGTACATTGATCCTGTCGAGTCTGGAAGACACTGTTTCCCTGGAGTCATCCAAACCTCATGCTCTTCCAATCTTTCAACCTCCTCCTCCATGTAGATTATTGAGTAGGAGAGGGGTTTGATAAAGACATCGCATTTAGGGTGAACTGCTCCAAAACCTCTTACTCCCTCCGAGCTGACCAGTTGCTGGTCTGTGTTAATTCCTATCTGTTCTTAAATGTGGTATTCTGCCTTTCATCCTTAGTTTTAGTTGCTTCTTTCCTGACACTGTCTTTAAAATACCCATGGGGAGCAGCAAGACACCTCGGTAGGCAAAGGCTCCTGCCAGCAACTGTGACAACATGCATTTAAATCCCGGGAACCAAGCAGTAGAAGGAGAGAACTAAAGAATGAACTCCTGCAGATTGTCCTCTGACCTGCAGCCACAGGCATTGGTACGCGCAGACACACACACACACACAGAGACATACACACAAACACACAGACACACACAGACACACAGACACACATACACACACATAGACACACGCACACATAGACACACACACAGACGCACACACAGACACTCATGCATAGACACACACACGGACACATGCACACAGACACACACACATAGACACACACACAGACACACACACAGACACACACACAGACACACACACAGATAGATACACACGTAGACACACACAGACACACACACATAGACACACACAGACACACACGCACACACAGACATACACACAGACACACCCACGCACACACAGACACACACACCCACATACGCACAGGTGGGGAGGATAAAATAAAATACAATTTTAAAAAAAGATAAAGCTTATGATCTATTTCACTTATTTTAATGTAACCTGTGCCTTATTTTAAGAGATTTTCATTAATAAAATCAGGATATTAAGCCTCCAAGTATTAATTTCGAACTTGAGAAGTTCGTTAAAGCTTAGTTAACTAAGATTTGTCATCATTCTAAGCAAAAAGACCAAACTGCCCTCAATATAGATAGTTTAATTGATATAAAGAATATTGTATCTGGTTCATAACTCAGAAAGTCACTTTCTTTTTCTGAATCTCAGTTTTATATATCTATGTACAATGAGTGAATTAATTCATGGTTGTCTTTGCTCAAATTTAACTTTACAGAGTTTCTTTTTAATTTTTCAGTATAGCTAACATAGATTACAAATAATATCCTTGCTAACTCAAATTCCTAACAAGGATCCCAGGATGGTTTGAGAAGAAACATCTGCTTGACTGACAGGTAATTTAAGGGAGAACAT
Organism: Ondatra zibethicus; assembly: GCA_004026605.1. NCBI lineage: Eukaryota > Metazoa > Chordata > Mammalia > Rodentia > Cricetidae > Ondatra > Ondatra zibethicus. The sequence goes on along the minus strand of PVIU01003212.1, from coordinate 68,077 downwards.
TGTTATTGGGAAAGTATGTATTCTCCTGGCAATTTTTTTTTAGTTGAACAGTTTCCATGGTGATATAAGACTACTTCTCAGCTGAAATGCAACAGATATGCTAGTTGAACCATAAACATCAGAGTGGTCAATTCTTACAGAAGTTTGCAGATTCAGCAACACTGATTGATGATAGAGAAGAATGGGAATTTGAGGACTGGTGAGTGATAGTGGGATGGAATGGGAACTCTGGGCATAGTGTGATGCCAAGTCTCAAAACTTGTTCAAGTGCATCTTTTGTAGGAACATGTGAAAATCTACAGATACAATGTCTATACATGAATTGCTTGTCAGACATGGCAGGTACAGTCAAATGTGCAGCAGTAGTTTGTCAACTTTTATCAGGAAATGATTTCCTAGGTGGGTTTGTATATATTTCTGGGCTGTTAGCATATGGGTGAGTTCCTTTAGTAGCATGATGGAAAGAACTGGTAATATTCCATGAGCAGATTCTTAATCCTCCGGGACTTTCTGTTTTCTTTATTTTTTGCTGTCTATATTGCAAACTTCTCCCAAGTTACTTTAGAAGCTGATGGTGAAGATGATAAAGCCACAATCAGTTTGGGAGATGACTACCATACAAACTTATACTCTAACCTTACAATATCATGCAATAAAAATACACTTTGAGCTCTCCTCAGTGTAACTATGAATTTACCCTAGCTCATTCAGATAGCTATGCACTGTATTCTCCTCCAGTATTGCTCAATGTGGTGGCATAGAATGCTGCCAAGGAAACCGATGTGTTGTGGCTCTGTTACTACTAAAAACATTCATGGGTCATACATAGGCCTGTGCAAGGCAACACACAGCAAAGATGATGAAGTTAGATATTAGAACAGAAGAAAACAATGAGTTATAGTTCAGACTACAATTTGAGTTCATACTGTTGTTGAAGAGTTGGAGATGGTCAGACCATTTAAGTTTCTGAGTGACAGTCACTTAGAAATGATAGTATGTGAATACTATAATACATTGGAGAAGCATGTGTACATTTTATTAAACTATTCCATGATGGTGTAAAGCATAAGACTTTAGCATGTGTTTGAATCTATACACAAGATCCATGCTGACAACAATTGAAAGCATTTATTGAGAATTCCCTGGATAAGTAGGCCAGCATTCCATGAAAAATCTACGTTCTTAGCCAAATCTAGACATTCACATGACTATTGTGTACCAATGTGATGAAGTGTCATATTTTGAACCATTTATTGAATTGTTTACATTTTCAGAAGTGATGCAATAGTAAAGTAGGTTGGGGAAAAAATCTGTTTCTGTCTGTGTTTTGCCAGGATGGAAAATATCATAAAATAATAGGTGGGTAGATATTATGGCACAGTAAGGGAAACAAGAAAGTAATTTTTAAATAGAGAACATCAGGAAACATGAAAATGAGCATTCATGGCAGAGGCAAGAAGGGACTAGAAACAGTTTGGGAAGCTTCAGGCACTGAGAAAGACCAGTGTGCGTGCAACGTGATATGGAAGTGATGGTGCTGACCAGTAAAGACTGCAGGCGCTGATAGTTACTAAATTCTGGAAGTCTTTGTAGCTCATGGTGAACACATTCAACATCTAGTCTAAAAATCATGGGCTATTACTAAATACAAGGGAAGAACTTCATTTTGACCGGAGATGGCAATGGTGGAGATGGAGGAAGTGAATGGGTGTGAAGAATATATTTTAGATAAATTCACTGGGATTATTACTCTGCAGAAGTCTAAGATTACTCTCAATTTATTGTATTGTAATTTGGGAAAGGAGCAGGATTAAGACAAAACAAATCTGTGAGAGTTTATTTTCTGAAATTTCTCCCTTACATCAAAGCAGACCTATTAAGTAGATATCAGAACATTGCCTTTTTAGAGAAGATTTAATTCTACAGCAGCATTTATTTTACATTAGCTTCATTTTTGTTTGCTTGAACACTTAATCAAGATAAAAGATGTTTGTCTTCATTACTAACAAGTCTAATTTAACAAGTCTCCAAATTGACTATATTAAAATAATAACCGTTTTACTGTATTGTATAGGTTCAGTGGGTGAGAAATTCAGGTGGAAGTAAGATCTTCTCCTCCTGGTGTGGTGTAGGTTGTTGATATAACAGACTGTTTTAAGGTCTTTAGTTTAATAACAAAGAATAAGCAGGTGGGAATTTTTAATTGGTTAGTAGAAGAATAAAATTTTGTTTTTAAAAGACAATTGGCTCATCCATCCTTTGTTTGGGTGGTAGCAAGTAGAGTAAAATGTTAATTTTATCTATCAACTTTGCTAAATCATCATGTTTAAATAGTTAATATGACTGTCTAAATATTGATTTGTTTTGTTAAATTTTATTTTTATTATAAAGAACTTGCAAATAAAAGCATTACTTAGCAAGATTAGTCAGATTCAAAGTCTGCACATATAAATGAACTTCCATACAGTTAGAATAACCATTCTGATATTGCAATAAATTAAGATTTACTGCCATTTTCTATTTTTTAAATGAAAAAAGCCCATCTATGCATGCATTACAGATTTAATTAATAAGACTAAAGGAACCCAAAACTTAACCACTGAATACTCACCCTATATTTTCTCAAATCCTGATAAGACAGAAAAAAATGTGAAAGCATTTCAGTAATGTAAACTTCCATTGTGAAGGTAATACAAGTTCAATTCCAAAGACCAGCATTGGAGAAATTTCCTAAAAGAAAATGATGAAACAGCCTAGCACCATCTAGAGCCAGAACACCAAGATGCCCTAAGCCGTGTTCTTCCCATATAACTTTGATTCTACAGTACTCAGAATTTTTACCGCCTTCTTAAGATGATTAGATGGATTCTAATAGAGTTCTTCTGCATAGGAGAAGTTGTTGCCCCATGCTCTGCTGTCAGCACAGTACCAACTTGTGCGACCCTTTTGACCCAGGCTTCTGTCTTCCTTGTTTTTGAGAACCTCAATACAGATGAGCGAGAAAGAAATCAGATCCTTCCTTGGAACCTTAACCAAAAATCCAAGAGCTTTCATCTTGTTGGTTTCAGAGTAAGATCTTGGACCCTACAAGAATTCACAGCATGGAGGATGACTCTTAGGACCCCGGTGAAACTTCAGGTAATTTTGCTGTTCCAAATTTCTAATGAGGAATCCCTGGATGCCCCACAGATGAGGTGCTCCTTACCATCCTATGTTCCCATTATGTTCAGGTATTCTTACATGTTTTCTACAGAGACATAGCTTCCCTCTATAAACATGATACATAGAATAATCATTAAGATGCTATTTCTAGGTATTGTCTGGTTAGTAGTGATTGATCCATCAAGGGTGAGGTTCAGTGAGTTGATCAATAAGAGTTGCTTACAGAATCGTTGTCCTTTCTGTCAATGGCATCCCCAAAAGTCACAGGGAGTTGTTTCCTGTAGTCTTTATTTATAAGTCTGGACGTTTTCACTTTTGTAATGGGCTTCTCCATCCTATAGTTGAGGATCAGCAGATTCACCTTGTAAATCATCTTTTGATGACTTCCCTCTTCTTTCTGGTTGCTCTAGTCTTCATATAACTTGCTACATGAAGTACAGGAATAATAGATATATAATGCTAATAATAATAGCACCCTGGGAAATGCTCAGCATCCCTACTTTAGGTGCCCTCTGCTCATCTGAACTAACCTAAGAACATGAAACAAATAAATAGGCATTCTTCCCCATATTTCTGTATCTTTAAGGTGAGATTAAACTTTAAATCAATAGATACTCATTAAACTCTTAATAATGTAATTGACAATAATCCAACCTGCTAAAGTATTTAAGAAAAGGAAGAAGAAAGTCTCTTGGGAAGGAGGAAATTTTGCCTCCAGACAGACATCAGACTCAATCTAAAATGTCACTTCTTTGCCTAGGTCTCCAGCCTGCTGGTCTACCTTGAAGCATCTGAACATGCCAGCTTTTGCTGTCACCAATCTCCCTCTCTGAACACACACACACACACACACACACACACACACACACACACACACACACTGTTGATTCTGCTATTGTCTTTTTTAAATCTCTAAGACATGTAATTGTAAATGTTATCTTCTAAAATGGACTTGTATCCCCAACATTTTCTCACAAGTAAATGCATGATCCAAAGTAGTGTAAGCACTTGAAAAACAGCTGAGGGAATTCCCTTTGATATGTCTCCCAATGAGTAGCCTGTTCCTGACCATTAGCAATTAACCTTTGATAGGGAAAACAAATGGTTTGCATGTGACATACTGTGACATACTCACATGTACTTCTTTATATCAGAGACTTTCAACTTTGACAGTAATATTACCCAAAGAACTAGTTAAAAAAACATTCATTCCATGAGAACAACCCCAGATCATTTTACTCTACATTCTGGGGGAGGACTCTCAGGGGCACAATTTGCTTTTATTTATGCGGTCAATCTACTGTGTAACCAGTGGTCAGAAACAGTGATGGAGACACAGAGTGGTAATATGGCAGCCACTGAACTGAGTGAAGCTGGCTTAACTGATAACACATCATGTTGGCTTAGTACTGCAGTTTTGTTTTCAGTAATTTGACTGGCATGGTCAGGGCCTGTATCTACTTGTGATTTCACCATAGTACTTGCTCCATTCTGTTCTTGCTCTGCCGCCTTTTACAAATTAGCATTCTCTTCTCTGTCTCTTGAGCTAATGATCTCTGAATTCTAGACAGTAAAATGCTGTCCTCAAACATGTGCTATGACTCTAGGTAGAGAGGACAAGGGTAAAGGTGCAAACGTTGGAGAATACATTTGACAGTTCAGGCATACTATATCCCAATCTGCATAGCATTTAGGAAACACCAATTCTAAGGATTTCAGAAGAATATTAAAAAATTTCATTGTTTTGTTTTTTCTTCTTCTTGAGGGTTAGAAGAGGAGACAGAGGTTATTGTAATGGTTTAACTGCATTCAAATGTGTATGTTGAAAGAACATTTCTACCAAATATGAATGTACTGTTTTAGTTTATAATATCTTAGTTTTTTACTTGATGTTTCTAAGTTATTGTAAAGGTCTGAAATTCTGTCCCCACGTCCAATGTATCTATGTTCACCATTTTTGAAATTTAATGAGAAAGAATAGTTTCGACTTTGTAGTCATATCTTATTAAATGTTCTCCAGTGACAATGTCCAGAGAACTTAGGTAATTATCTGATTTGAATAACGATGTCATTTATATTTTATTGCTTAAGTTTTTAAGAATAACTTTTAACTTCGAGTCTTGCATTTTGTTGAGCTAACAGAAGTATAAAAGATGCAAAACCCATCTCCAATTTCAGTCCACCAACTTCCAAAGAATTACTACACTGTAAGGCACTGAGAAGTTAAGTGCTGTGTGGGCATCTCTGCTACCTTGAACAATTGTCACAGATTTTCTTTTCTAGGCTTAAGTTGACTCAAGAAATAAAATTTGTTGTGGATTGCAATTTAGTGATATATTTTATTTTATTTTATTTTTTAGTTCATCCTTCTATCTCATGAGCCATCCATTTCCATCCAACTATCGTTTTCACAGGGGGGAAAGTCTATGATTTAAAACATCATTATCTTACATATAAGTATTTCAAGTGAACTTAATTAAAATATGAGATTAAATATAATTTAAGCTTATTCAGGACAAACATTTTCAGTGGTGTTCTACTTTGTTTCATTTATTATTCTTTGAGAATTTAATATGTGTATACAATGTATTTTGATCATATATATCCCCTCCTCAAATTAAATAAATGCTTAAATGAATACAATAAAGGTCATGGTTTTATGATGAAGGAAGGAGTATTGAGTGTTCCAAAAAAAAAGACTGGGTCTGTTACTAGTTTATTCCCAATCCATTATGTAAATTAAGTTTAACAGAGCTGTGCTTAAACAAACTTGCTTTTGTTAATTCTATTGTCTAAGCAAAATACACTTTTTAGGCATATATGATTATAAACCTTTCTGCTTAAAGTTTAATGGAACTGAGGAATATTGATAAAATGGCTTAATGCGAAAAATATAAACTCTTGGATAGTTAAAAAGCTCATGGTTTCTTCATTTGAGCATTTGTTGTCATTTAGCAGTTAATTCTATGAAAAAAAAAACTTCCAGCCCTCAAAGAGCACTTGATTCCTTGCAGCTGGAGCTACAGGCAGTTGTGAACCCTCTGACATGGCTGCTGTGAACTAAACTTGGGTCCTCTGCAAGAGCAGCATGCCCCTAGACAGTTGATACATGGTTGTAACACATAGAAGCTTGTGACTTGTTACTACCAACTATCATCGCTCACATGTTGATGATAGTGGTGGTTATTCTCAAAGGCCCATCTTTCTTTGTGATGGTATTAGAAGTGTTTATCATCTTTTAGAAACATATTTTGATGGTAACTTCAAGTAATCCATGTTATACTGTGGTAAATTCTTTTACATCTGAGGCATGTACCTCATTTAGTGCCAGGAGAAGGGCCAAACAGAAAACTTCATTTGGAAAGTGCGAAATTGTCCTGAAATTTGGAGAGTTGGGCATCTGAGCTCAAACAACACCAGTCAGAGTTTTGCTTTGTGTTGCTAATGGTTGAAACTGCAGTTCTTTATATTGGGCTAGGTCCTAGATCTATTGTTAGCTAAAGTGCTATCTACTGTGTTTCATTCCAAACCAAAAGCACATTGGAATTCCTTAAGGGATCATTTTCTGCTGTTGTTTGATAATCCATATAGAATGAGTCATTGAAATTCTGAGGCATTTTGTTTGGCTCGTCATTAAATGCACAATGCTTTGTTTTGTAACCAGCGCCTTCCTTTCATGGTTACAAAACAAAGCGCTCTTAAGCGCTATCATCAGGTCCTGGAACTTCACCATTCTCTTGGCCTCCACAGCTATTATACCCCTTTCAAAACAAAACAGAAAAAAAACATAATTAATAAACTGGCAAATAGATCCATGCAGAATTTAGTTATTTACATATGTTTGAATATATATTAGGAATAAGTAGATTACATTCTGTTTTAGCATATCATTATCCTGTATATATTAATGTATAAGTATGACTCAGTCACAGTTATTAGAGATGGAGGTACAGCTTATATATGAAAACATGCTCCCCCACTAAGGTTCTTCTGAACGTTTGGCTCCAAACTACGTCAGGCTTTATCTGTTTAATCATGATGCACATCAATTAGTATTTTTTTAGTTTTATTAATATTAAAATGGATAATTGAAGGCTATAATAGAGTGTCTTCTGTCTAGCATTATTTAAAATGCATTCAATCTGTTTGGGATTAAGAAAACATTTCTAAAGTACAGTTATAGATACTAATTTCCTTAAGCTGTAAGTTATTTTTAAAGAATATGAATAAATACTATTACAATCCAAATGACTACACCTTTTCATCACATTGTAAGTCATTACTAATCACTAAGCTTATTTACATAGTGTGTCCATATATATTGGCTGTCCCTTTTCACCAAGCAGAACTCATAGGAAAACGAGCAAACATTTGGCATGTATGGCACTCTAAGGCAGAGGGTACAATGTACCATAGGTGGATTGCTAGCATGACAACAGTGTTCTTCAGCAAAGAACAAGGATTTTCTAGGACACCTTTCCAGTTACAAAGTGATCTGCTGCAACATAAAGAAATAAGGCTGGTGCATGTTGGTGTCTGGATAGTGACTGTGGCCTTTACTGTGTGTGTAAATTCATTTCAGGATTTTGAAGCTATAAAAAAGCAAAAGTATATTAATAGATGTGTGAATTGCTTTCATTAGAAAAAAATGGAAAGAATCTCACACGTGACCATCAGAATATCTTACAAACCTTATTTAAAGCATAAGTTCAAGTTTCCAATCGTAAAATGTTCTATTCCTTTTATGGAGAGTGAATTGGGACAACCCTGTCCATGTTTCTAAAATGCTGCAGCACCAAGGTTGAGAACTACTGGTTCAAAATACATAGGGCATGAATAATTAAAAAGAGGCAAAAGAGGCATTCAGTTACAGGTTTTTCTTTTTTTTCCAATAAGCTAATGTTTTCTTTCTTTTTCTTTATTTTTTCTTCTCCTCTACTGTCTTTTCTTCTTTCCCTTATAGGCAGGATCTCATTATCTCGTCCAGGCTAGACTACATGGAACTTGCTTCTTCTGCCTCAGTCTCCCTAGAGCTGGCATTCCAGGATATGTGTGCCTCTATGCTAGTCTCCAAATTTAATTTTTGTGTGTTTGATGCTGGGGGATAGGGCTGAAAATTAGAACTTCACTTGTGCTATGCTAGAGTTCTACTGCTGATCTACAGCTCCAGAGCAGAACACATTTTCTGCCTACAAGATATGCTGGGGTAAAGATGGCACACAAATTATAAGAATGGCCAACCAGTGACTGGTCCAGCTTGAGATGCATACCATGAGAGGGAGCTCACCCCTGACAATGCCTGGAGGGCCAGGACCCAGAGGTTGCACAGTCCAGAGAAATGATTCCTAGTGATACTCTCCTAACCAAATTGCCATCAGAGAAGCTTCACCCAGCATCAGATCAAAACAGATGCAGAGACCCATAGCCAGACCTTGGTGGACCTTGGGAAATCATACCGAAGATGGGGAGGAAGATTGTGAGAGCCAGAGGGGCCAAGGACACCACAAGTAAAACACAGAATAAACTAACATGGGCTCATAGGGGCTCACAGAGACTGAGACACCTAACAGAGAGCTTTCATGGGACTGACCTAGGTCCTCTGTACATATGTTACAGTTATATAGTTTGTCTTCTTGGGGGACTCCTAACAGTGGGAGCAGAGGCTGTCTCTGATTCTGTTACATGTTTTTGGGACCCTTTCTTCCTACTGGGTTGCCTTGTCCAGCCTAATTGGAGAGGGGGGTGCCTAGTCTTACTGCAACTTGATATACCATGACTGCCTAATATAGATGGGAGGCCTGCCCTTTTCTGAAGAGAAAGGAGGAGGAGTGGATTGGTGGGGGTTGTAGGGAGGAACTGAGAAAAAACTGGGATCAGACTGGAAAATAGTTGAATAATTAAAATAAATTAAAAATGAAAATTTTGAAAAAGTTAATGAAACATCTTTACATATGTATTTGCTGCAAATAGAAGGGTAAATGAATTGAGTAAAATTGGTAAATTATGGATGACTCACCATCCTTGGATTTCAGGAGGCAGCAAGGAGATTATGGTTTCTGTCAGGTATGGGAAATGATTTTATCAGAAACTTATGCCACATCAAGAAATTTCAGGTAAATAATATTGTGACTTTAACAGGAAGAAGGGCCTGGGAAGATGGTAGTAGGTAGTAGTTAGATCAGTAGGCAGAGTGCTTGATATTCATGCTCAAAGACCTAAACTTGAAAGCCCAGAATCACATAAAAGCCAGACAAAGTAATATGTGTCTATAATCCCAGCACTCCTGTGGTAAGACAGAAGATGGATATCGGAAAATCTCTGCAACTGGGCCAGCTAGATGGGCTAGAGCGGCATATGCAGTAGCGAAAGGATGGCAAGAACTAAGACGAGGTTGTCCTGTGAGCTTCATGTATATAGACCTTTGCATTCCTGTGCCCCATAGACTAGACTAGAACACACACACACACGTGTGCGTGCACACACACAGACACACACACGATAGCAAATGAAAACTAAACAATTATAGAAGATGATTCAGGATGGTAATTTTGGAAATATTAGGAACACAGCATCTTATGCCAACTATTATTAACGCATTTGGGCCTAAGAGAACTGAGAGATACTATAAATGTATTACATCACTTATTAAATTGAGTATTCAAAGAAACAACTGTGTGCTAAACATATAAGGTGTGTCTGCCAGTTAAATCTATTTAAGCGACAGATGATAGGAAATTCTAATATAAATGTTAAATGGTGAACATATTACAAAGCATGGTATTCTGTGTTGTCTAGACCTGCCTGGCTTGTAAACATCCACTTGCAGAGTAATTCTTCACTTTCAACGGACAGAATTTGATTAAAAACAGTTATGAAAATGATATCACAATGGACTTTTAGCAATAAAAGGGAAAAAACTGGGGATCCAAGAGTTAAACAAGGTATTACCAATTACATTTAGGAGAAGCTTATCAGAAAGCCAGAGGTAGAGGAAGTTAAAGAACCCAGAATGAGTTCTGTAGGCTTTCCTTTTTGAGAAGATGTTTTAGACTGGGTCCAGAAAGGGTGGTGACTTTTTTTCTTAAACAGTGAAAAGTAGTTCATTCAGTTCAAGGCTGGACCTTTGACTAAGGATAACTAGAAAAACAAGACTATGACAGCATGAAACTTTCACTGTCAAAATGCCACACACGATGAATGACCAAATTAATGATTACCATTTATTACTTCAAGGAACTTCTCCACATGAAGCCAATCTTCATGAGAACACTATAGCTTAGGCACATTTTTATGTCCATAGGTTAAGGAGTCCAGGCACCAGGCTTCCATTAAGCTACTAGTTGAATACTCACTGAGAAGGTAGGAGAGACTGAAAATCTACACCAATGAGAAGTAAAATGTGAAAGATGGAAAAAAGACAGTGATATCCTGATTTGTGTTTCACTTCAGCTAAAATTTAATTATCCCACAAATAATTGAATAGTTACTATATACTAAGATGGGTGTCTAAATAGTAGCCCAAGAGCTGATGTTTCATTAAAGATATTTAAAATTTCATGAATATCAACATATTTCTTGCTAATTGATAAATTGGATCTCAGAATATGAGCAACAACTACTTACAAGGATGGCTTAGTATGAGAAATTGTCAACTAACTGGCCTTCAGTGTCAGGAAGTGAAGCCATTCTGCTGGACGTTCTGAAAAATAGTATTTGGCTGTCTTTGTATGTACTTTGTATGTATGTATTACCTTTTACGTAATAATTCCTGTCAGACTCTGCTGTGAAATCCAAAGTGTAAGGTCATGCCTAAACTAGTTGCAAAAAACACACACCCTGTGACCTCCAACATGAGAAGGACAAATTATAGAAAACACTTAAAAGCTGTTTGAAGATTTATCCCAAAATACACCCACGTACACACATGCAGAGGTAGGTTATAATGCCTCTGTGTCTAGCATAATATTTAAAACCCAACTGTCTTTTGTCTTTATCCCTTCAGATAGATAATTTTTGAATTATGTTCTGTTGAACAGTCACACTGTGATTTCCCTACATCCATAAATGTAAAATTGGAAGAAAATGAATTTCTTCTTTACTAGTAGTAAAAAGTGATAAATACTCATAAATTTCACTTAAGTTTTCAATCCAGTGTTTTTCTTTACTGAGTTTTAGAGTTTCTAGGTAAAATACCAGATGGGCAGCTAAATTTGAAATCCAGATGAATTATACACAAGTATGAAACTGTCAAAATACAGAGGGAGTAAAACACTTTTCTTTTTACGAAAACCTGAAGTGATTTTCATGACCTAAACTTCATGTTTTATCTTTACCACTTGGCAATTCATTCGCTATTTATTCATTTATTCAGCTCTGCTTACTGAGCCCCAGTTACAAAACTGTATCTAGGCTAGATCCATCAGGTACGTTTAAAAGCATGTTTAGCTAGAGAACTCCCATTTTCAGATGAGAGAATAAGATGCCTTTCTTTAAAAGCTATTTTGACCCGCAGTAAAGTATTCTCATACACTCATTTTGATGGTAAACCAAACTTACTGTCAGGCAGATCCAGGACTTACAATTGCTTTAGGTCATGTGTTCAGACTAAAAGTAAACCGACATTTACATAGAAACTACAACACACAAGGGTCAAGTTCATGAATATGTTGTCATATTTATTCTTATTCATCTCACAATGATATCAGCACTGTGAGATAATATAATATAATTTTCATCTCACAGACAAAAATTCTGAAACAATTATAGAGAGCTTAATCTCTTGGTTGGGGTCACATAGCTGAATCCTGTAGAATCAGTCTTCCTGTAAAATTATCTTGTTCTAAAATCTGTGCTTTACCTGATTTTGTTAAACTGTTCAGCCCTGTTACAGATGAGACCTTTAACAGACTACAGGGAAGCAAAAATATTCCTAACAGCATTGTATTTATTTTCCTTTGCAGGTTTGGGATCTCTGTGTCCTCTAAGCTGCGGACAGTGCCACCTGTCAGTATTCCCACCCACGGCCACCTCTTGTGCACTAAACATCGCTTTCAAGGGTAATCCAAACACTCTGCTGCTCTCTGTCCACTGCTTTAATCATGAATCGTTTGTCGCAAACTTTTCCACAACCTCCTAGCTCCCTCTTAATCCTTCCAGTTTCTGACCGCTCCTGTTTCCTGCCTTGTCTTGATCTTTAAATCTACCATTCAGCACTTTTCCTTTCAACTAAGATCTAGGTTCTTTCTCCAGCCACAAGGCCTCTAACTCCTTAGGTAAACAGTGTGTTCCCAAGATGACCTTGCTCTGGCCGCCTATGTTAGGGCCATCTCCAGCCACAATTCCAGGATCCAAGCTTAATGTTAGTTCTAAGATCAGGAACAAGGCCTTCTTTCAATAAGCAAGCTACAGAACATTTTCTCTGCTGTTTCACTCTGTTCTCTCTCTTCTTTTAATCTCCACTGGGCTATTTTCTTTCACGCTATCAAAAGTGGAATTGATGAGTTCCACATAAACTTATATCTTCATGACATGTAGAATCTGTTTACTCTTTCAAGCTCCTACTTGAATAAAGTACAAGTTTTCATTGCTATGATCATGTGTTTCAAGCATCAAATCTTAGTGTTTTACTATCTTGAATTATCCTCCAAAAGTTGCTGATGATCTCAGCTCTGATTACACAATTCTAGGTCCTCCTATACTCTTTTTGTAACTATAAATTCTCTCTTTTTCTGTACTGCTTGCATAGCATGGTCGATGGTAATGGCTGATGTCTTTCATTACATCCAGTTTTATAGTTTTATCTGACAATGTTCTTTCTCTCCCTAAGATTGGGACTTTATAGCATAAATCTGGCAGACCTCCAGGTCATTCTGTGCTGTATACTCCAGGTGCTCATCAATCTTGTAGGAAGATCCTGGAGCAGCAACCAGACACTGTCCTGTACTTCTATTTATTCAGCAGACCATTCTTTTACTAATCCTCAATCTACAAAATCTCTAACTCTGAAACAGGAACACGAATAACACTACTTTATAACAAACTTATTTCTTGTTTAAGGCTTACAATTTCTTAGAGCCGTTTACCAAGTTTCTTGTGTTTATATCCTTAGCGCAAAGTCCACCTGATGAGTGATAATAAGCCAGAGGAATTACTGATTTTTTTTCCTCCTCAAACTACCTTTATTGTCTGGCTACTTAGTTCTAGATAGAGTTCCAAGAGAACGATTTGCTTGGTCCCAGTTAACTCTTCATCAGTACCAAGTTGTGTGCTTGGGGAAGAAAGAACAAGTATTTATTAGGCCAGTTAAAGCCTATACATAGCTGTTTTTCTTCTTTGCAGTTACAGTAACTGGTGTTCAACATTTCCTAACTCCGAAAGTGTGTCTTAGGAAAGAAACCCAAGTTTTGTACCTACCAAGCAGGCACTCTATCATGAAGCTACATCCCCTGTCTTTTTTATTCTATTTTTAAAAGAGTTTTGAGACATTCCACTCATTAGTCCAAACTGGCCTGGCACTTGCCTTATGATCCCAAAAAATCTTGAACGTGTTATCTTCCAACCTCAGCTTTCTGCTAATTGAGATTAAAAGCCTACATCACCAGGCTAGAGTACCTTATATGCTTTTCAAAATGTCTTTGTTTGTTTGTTTTGTTTTTTAAACAAAGGGCCAAATTTTTCCTTCTCATCTTCTTTCTTTGTTGCATGCTTTTTATTCAACTTCCCTGTGCCATCTTAATGCCTTTCACAGTCCCACACTTGCCTAGGCTACTTTTCTATGTTATCTAAAAGATTGTTTCTCTTCTTTAGCAAAGCAATGGATAAAAACCTGTGATTCTGCTCTTTTGGTTTTTCCTGAGGCATCTGTTGCCTTATAGCTACCAAGTCAATGTGTAATCAGAGGACCTGGTTTCAGAGCAACTCTCCCTGTCTCCTTCAGAAAACTACACAAGTAATTTTTAGATTGCAGAAGGTTTGGGTTTTTCCCATTTTGTCCTTCTCAGCGTTTGCTCTCTCCCTATCACTGATACCATAGTGTTTAGACTCTTAAGCACTAGAGTCACACATTAGGCATAATCAACAAGAGGCAAGAGTTACTTCAGCATCCAAACTCTTTACAGTTTGAGGTACCTAGTGTGTAAATAAATCTTTATCTAACATTACAAATGTCTTTCAGCTCTCAAGTGCTATGGGACAATAGTCTGTACCCTGTCATTTATATTTTAAATAAATGCTGATGGGCCAGTAGCCAGGCAGGAAGTATAGACTGGGCCACCAGGGGGAAGTAGAGGCGGGGCAATGAGAATTCTGGGAAGTCTCAGTATATATTCATCACCCAGACACAGAGAAAGCCAGATACAGAGCAAGCAAGATGTGACAGCCTCGCTGAAAAAGGTACCAAGCCATGAGTCTAACACAGACAAGTATTATGGGTTAATATAAGTTATAAGAGTTACTAAGAAGCCTGAGCTAATAGGCCAATCAGTTTATAATAAATGTAGACCTCTGTGTGTTTATTTGGGACTAAATGGCTGTGGGACCTGGTGGGACAGAAACAGTAGCCAATACTCAGGTATATGGTGTCTGCTTACCAATAAATGAAGCAACGCTGTGGTTAAACTTTACATACTCCTAATCAAGCCTTCTGATATTGAAAAGGAAATTCCACATAGTACAGCAGGTGACATGGGCCATGATCAAAATCAGTAAATGTTTAATGATTTCACAATGAGTATACAGTAATATTTTGTTTGTTCAGTGATTTCAAATCAGGAAAATGTTTTGTTTCAAAATTAGAAAATCATCACTTACTGAACCTAAAATACTTACAAGTAGGCTTTAGAAGTAAAATATTTTGCCTAAATTTCCAGTGGGAGTAATTCTTCCTTTCTTTTTGGATAGCTTTTGTGAGGAGAAAAGAAGCAGTGAAAAATGTTAATGTGCAGTAATACATAGAGGCTGACGGCAGTTGACAGCTCTGGAGTGTCCGCATCACCTCAGGTACACTAACGTTTGCTTACAAAGGGGATGCTATGTACAAACTGGTTCATACTGGATACATGTAATTTGTGAAACTTTATGTCCATAATCCCCAATACAGCTCTTTTTTTTTAACATGAAAGAAAACGGAAATTACAAAATACCTACATGTAAATGAAATTAAGAATGTAACACAAACTGAAATTAACAAAGGCCTTTTTTTTTTTTTTTACATCAGTTGTGGTTTCAAAGAAGAACTGGACTGAATTTGGAGTCCTCTGGATCTTTTGTGACTTAATTTAAAATCTTTTCTTTATTTTAAATGGAATAGATTTCCGATGACGTGCAAGAAGTAGTTAGGGATGGAAAATTCTAAAGTGTAAGTCCCATGGTTTCACAAAATTGGAAGGGCTTTAAAATTGTCCTAATGGGGACCTACATGTTTGATCAGTATGGTACGAGGTGTGGTCCATTTAGTCACCAACGCCATCCTAAAAGGAAGGCAAAAGTCTAGTGTTCGAAATGTGATTATACTTTTAAAAAGCGCCAAGTCTGCCCTTGATTTCTTGTAATGCAAATAGGTCAAAGACCAAAGTACCTCTCCCATCTCCTGTTCAAGCTACCACTGTAGACAAGACCAGCCTCAAACTCAGTGAGATCCTCCTGCTGCTGCCTCCCGAGTGCTGGGATTAAAGGTGTGTGCTGCCACCAGTGGTTTTTAATGGTATTTGACTAGTGTAGCATTGTCTTTCCATTTGAGAAAGCAAAGTACTCTGTAGATAGATTAATTTATCTGTGCTTATGTAAAGGAGATATCAGTATGCCTGTGTTGTATGTGAGTACAGAGAGTTGTTCAGTGTAGGTTAGAATCTCCTTCATATGCTGATAAACTCTTGGGAGAGGCCAGTACTACTGCCAGAATTTATTAAAAAAAAAAGTCAGCCTGGTTGTTCCACCTCATGCTCATGCTGACTTCCTGGCTGTATAAGCAACAGATGAGAGTCTAGTGGAGAACGAGCTTATGTGTATCATGTGTTTCCTGTTTAGCTGAGGGTAGAATAGCATCTCACTATCTTTGCCTTTTACCAAAGAAGCCATGGTTGTTCTGCTTAGACAAAGGAGGGTTCAATAGAATTCATCAGAGAAAGTGGAGCTTTCTTCAGTAGGAGGAATGCTGGAGCTGGAAGTCCATTCCTTGATAGGAGGTTTGTGGAGCATCAGAAACTTCCTGGCTTGTTCCTTGGTGCACCAAAGCAGGCCATGATAATAAGGCACTTGAGATAAAGACATGGTGTCTTACATTCAAGAAAACATACAATAGGTATCTTTGTTCTTGCTCACATTGCTAATTTTAACACTTGAATCACGTTGAAGCCATCCCCAATAATAAGAGGAAGATTATTTATGGTTACAGAATAGTAAAGTTTTCCTTTCTTTAACGTGGTCTTTGCACACTTCCAGGCACATGTATGCAGTGAAAATTATTGGTAGTAAGTAGATGTAGGTAAATGAAGGCAGGTTGGACAATTCTCCATGACCTGTCAGTGTGACAGTATCTTTGTCACAAATTAGGGACTAGAAAAAGTAATGTCAAGGGTAAGGGATCATTGAGAATAGCTTCACTGGGGATACTTCTTTTCCTTTATATGGGGGAATTATATTCCATTTTTTTATTATAGTTGACTCTAAGCATCTCCATATGATTTGTTCTGCCAACAGAATATAAAACATATAACTCTCAGTTTAAAGTGCTGACTAGTAGAAAAAAAATGTAAGTCAGATAAAAAATGTTGTTATGTACACTACTATGATATGGGCTTGTTTGTTGTAACTACAGAATCTAGCAAAACCCAAGCGATAATGTCACTCATGAAGGGCATGGATGGGTAACTAGTATGAATGTTTTTTAATTTTTTAGACAAGATAAGAAAGAAATTATTAAATCATTTTGAAATAAAAACATTTGGTAGTTCCTATGGATCTTTCTGCCTCTGTGTATACACAGCGGTTCTTCAGAACAAGAACATACACAAAGTATGTTTGAGGGTACAAGGTCTAAGAAACGTTTTAGTTTGTTTGTTTTATTCTTCTCTCATATATTGCATCTGAACTGTAGTTTTCCCTCCCTCCGTGCCCCCCACACCAGTCCCTTCCCATGGCCTCTTATCCCCTAGATCTACTCCTCCTCTGTTTCCCTTCAGAAGAGAGCAGGCCTCCCAGGGATATCAACCAAACATGGCATATCAAGTTACAATAAGACTAGGTTAAGAAATGGTTCTAATTAACAATTCGCATTATTCTTTCTAACCATCCAAGTATGGATTGAGCATGTATTGTGTGAAGTACTATTATGACCTGTGAGAGATATAAATGTTCTTGTCCTCAGGAGAATGAAAGAAATGAAGAAATTAATACCTAACACATGAAATTAATAGAGAAACACAATAGTAATGTAATTTAGATTTTTATAGCATGGTAAATCTTTGTACATTTAGACTATTGCCCTAAACAAAATAATTGGCATGCATTGTTTCTTTAGGTTACCAAAATTGTAGTGGTCCCCTCATGTGTTTGGATTCTACAATGGTCATTTTTTTGGAAAGTGGATCAATGAAATGTTTTGTCAGCCTCTACTTTCTATATAGATATTGAGAGGAAAATGCTGTGATTCAAACAAGTATAAATATTTATAGAAACATGAGCCGACCAAAATGTGTTCCCTGTTTATTATGGCTAATATAATCTTAGACTCACGAAGTCCATGACCTTGGACTGACATTTCCTGTAAAGTAGAAGATTTATACAACACTTGTCGTTAGTATGATACAAGGTAGTGTGAATATATTTAGCTTTGTTGTTGTTGTTGTTGTTGAATTTTCTTTCAGCAGGAGGAAACAGTATAGAGCTGATAGAATAGAAAACGAAGTCCCTCTGGTCAAGGGAGTCGAAGCTCTACTCTGGATGGAGATTTAACATTCCATTTGTGCCAAGTCAATTACTTGGCCAAGAAATCACCCATAGGAAGGTGGACTCATTCTAAGTCACAACAAAGAGATAGGTGGGATAATTTTCCATTAATGAGACACTGTACTTTTCCTTCCAGGATCCCTCCCCTAGTGAAGTAGCTTTCCAAGGCATAAATACCTGGATTCACATGTCTGCCCACTTTTCTGTATTATTTAGAAAAATGTAACTTCTCCTTTACTCTTAACTTTCTTTCAAAATATAGTTTAACTTAATTTCATTTTTGATTTATTTGTCTTCTTTTCTGGGTATGGTGCATGAGTGTTTTGCCTCCATGTATGTACCTGTATCATGTATGTCAGATCCATTGAGACTGGAGTAATGAATGACTGGGAAACTACCTTGTGGGTGCTGAGAACCAAACCTGGGTCCTCTGCAAGAACAAATGCCCTACTGCCTCTAACTTCCATCTCTTTCCTAAGCATTCTTTGCTACCCGCCCTGGCTCTCCTCAGTTCTGGCCTTCCTTAGTCTTTCTCCAAAGCTTTCCTCCCTACCACGTGGCTACTTGTCTGCCACGTGACTGTCCTCCACGCCAGCTTCGGTCTACTTGGCTCCTCCAGGCAACTCTTAAGGTTTTACAGTCTGCCTTTGCTGGGGTAGGGATGTCTTTTAAACTCAAATAAAATGTCTTTGGGCTTCCATTTGAGTCCATTTTAAGCTTGAGAACCCCAAGAGGGAACCCTGATTTCTCCCATATCAGAGAGAATACTTCATACACAGGCATCCTGATAATGAACTCAGACTGGTTAATGAACCTCTGGATGCTTACATCTAATTTCTAAAAATCAGATTTTACTAGGTAACCCATGCTATACTTTCTGTCTTAAAACTGTTTGATCCTGACTAGACTCTTTATAAAGTACTGAAATCCAATACTCAGTGAAGATCCAATTATTTTTTTCAGAAAAGAATTCAGAAAATGGAGTTCAAATTTTTGACATGAATAAATTTAATTTGTTTTTAAAGAAAAGAATATCATCTATGTTCAGAATTGTATGTATTCATTTTCATATATATTTACTAAGACAGTGTTTGTTGAACACAATGAAATGCAATGTTGTATGGGATAATATGTCTCTTTTCCTCCATTTCCTTAGACAATGTTGTCTTCTACAGAAATGTATGTGTAGCCAAGAACATTGTGTCGTTATTGAATTTCACTTAAAACTCCATGTACTGTCCACTGCTGTGAGGGACATTCGGTTTTAAGCTCTGAAATGAAGGTCTGAGTTGGAAAGACATTTGATAGGGTAAAACTATTTTATTTTATTTCCTTGGTTAATGATTTTTCTGTATTAAATGTTCTGAAGCTTGCAAATTGTGGCCAACAGGACTTTAAAAATATGTGTATAACATGTTCTTTTCCCAGTCTTGTAAATAAATATCAACTGAAGAAACATGTTTGAACAAAACAAAGTGATAACGAAAGTGTAACCTTTTGACATAAAGTAGGAAAATTAAAAGTCATGTCTGTTCAAGACCAAGAGGGCAGCCTTGAAAACATGCACATACCAGTAACATACGGACTGAGCACATTGTATTTACATATTTAAGAATATATAGAGCAACAATTTAAAAAATAGAGGCCATGAATTTGAGAAAAATCAAGAGGATACATGGGAAGGGTTGGAGGCAGGAAAAGAAGCTGCAGAGGGCAGAATGATGTAATTACTTTAATTCCAAAAAATATTTTTTAAGCAATCCATATGGCATTTAAGCAAATTGCTGAAAAAGAAAACCTACCTCCTAAGGGATAGAGAGAGGAATAAAAAAACTAAGGAATAAAGAAACTCTCTGGCCTTATTTACCCTTCAGAATATTCGATTCTCAGCAGTGTCAGATAAACAAGTCTAAAATCTCTTCCCTGAAAGAATTTGGTGCTTGATGGATGCATCAGTGGGGAGGGAAGGCCAATGAAGGCTAAATCGTGAAATGACAAGCATGGTGAAGAGGTTGGAGTGGGGAGCTGCCAATGGTACAGGAAGATGGGGGTTTAATCGGGCCTTGTAGTACTTCACAGATGTTGAGATGCCATTCACAGATCAGGATGGACAGATTGACGCTCCCCGGTGAATAATGATACAGAAGGCCATTGTGTATGAAAATATAAGAAAATGAAGTGTTACAAAGAGATGAACAGGGAAAAAAAGGAGGGGGCTATATAGACCTAAAGTTTTATACTTCATAGTAAGAAATGTGTATCTGATACCATAGAAAATAGGGGCAAATGGAGTTTAAAAATATATATATTTTTAAGTTTGGAAAGCTGTTATAACAAAGGACCTTAAAATGGGTATGTTAAACAAGCTTAAGATAGGTTCAGGCTTAGTGTCTTTTGAAGATCATAAGGAGTAATCTGTTCCATTCCTGTCCCCCAGACTCAGTTCTGGGTGCTGTTTGACTATAGATGCATCTAAAGATCCACCTCTGACTTCACATTTACATGTACTCTCTATGTGTAATAAGTGTCTGACCCTCTAGAGATGCTCTTATATATCTGAACATCAACCACAAGGAGCCAGAGAGGTGCTTTGCTGTGACCTAAGTATGTCACACTAGATTACATCTGTGGGAACTGCATTTTGAAGTAAATACATATTCTGGATATTTTGATGAAGAACTATTCAGTTTACATCATCATATTGAATGTTTTTGATGGTTATCCATATGCTATTTTTTTTGCAAGTGACATACAGAGAATAAACTGATATCAAGATGACCAGTGAGGAATGTCTTGTGTTCTCTAAGAAGGACACATGCTTTGCTTGAGTGAAGAAGGGAACAGATTTTAGATATTCAAGAGAAGAGATGAGTATTTTTCCAGTTTGCTTTTTGTTGATGAAATAAACACTATGGCCAAAGCAACTTGAGGAGTAAGGATTTACTTCAGTGAGAACTCTGCAGTTCATCATAGAGGGAAGTCAGGGCAGGATCTCAAGACAAGAACCTGGAGGCAAAAGCGAAGAATGCTTACTGGTTTGCTTTCCGTGTCTTGTTCAGCTACCTTCTTATGCCTCCTGTCCAGGGGTGGCACCTCACAAAGTGGGCTGGTCTCTCTGACAGCAATCAGTAATATATCTTACAGATTCAACCTCTTAACATTCAATTAGAGATATAATTCCTCAATTGAGATTCCTCCTTAGATTTGTCAAGCACAAAAAATCAGCCAGCACAGGTGTATAGTTATAGTTTATGCTACAGTAGGAGGGAAAAAGAAAAAGAAGTTGAAACAGATAATAATAATAATAATAATACAGCAGCCTGAAAATAGAAAAAACTGAGGAGAGGCAGTTTAAGCAAAGAGTGTATGCTTAGTGTTTACATGCAATACATAGACAATGCATCATGGGAGTACAAAGCTCTGGTTAGAGATGATGTTTAAAAAGTGAGGCAATCAAGATGGGAAGTGGCTCTGTGAGGAGATAGACAGGCATAAGGAAAATATCAAGGAGACAGTGAGCTTAAGAATCACTCCAAGCAAAAGAAGGCCATTATGAACTAGGTAGCTAAATCCAGAGGATTTTGTCAATCAGAAAGGAAGGCATCTTTAAAGTAAGGAAAAGCACTGTTAGTAAAAGAAAGAAGTGGCCTCTATGGGCATCTCTTGCAGTGAGTCCCAGTAATTGAAAAGTACCCTTGGAAATCATTCGTGGCTGCAGTCTGGGCAATTTTGCAATGTAAGATACAATGTAATATATATATATATATATATATATATATATATATATATATATATTATATGTATGCAACTAACCTATTAAATTTAGTAGTATGCACTCAGACAAAATAGTGATGGTAACAATAACAATGATTTAAACGGTGTGGCCAATTCTGCAAGGCATTCCACTCATTGAGACTCTGTTCTTATGTCTAGCAATAAACATCACGAGGGTTCAGGATTTTGTCATTTTCCAATCAGTTTGATTCTACAGTAGTTCTGTATGCTGAGAATCTTGGCATGCTCTCTAATTCTAGCATCACAGAATAAGACATTCTTTGGTCCACCACTGTGCAACCGGTCTGGCAGAAATGGAGATATTCTAAAGAGACACCTTTACCTCTCAGTCTGACTATCAGGGCCCTTGAAAGAATAGACGCCAAAGAAATGGGGATTTCCCCAGGAATGTCCTGCTGAGAGAAGGAAAAAGCGCCAGCCACAGGAGGGACTTGTCTCCTCGGGAGATTTCACACAGTTCTAACAACCTGTCAGGCCACTTTACAGGATGAGACTGCAACCTACACAATGCTGGGCCAGTGGTGGGCAGTACTGGGGTTGTTTAGTTCCGTACCCTTAGCCCTTCATTTAAACTTTAACTTGCTTTCAGGGCCAGGAAGGTGGACTTGAGAGTTTCCCTGGATCTCTTGTCCTCCTTCCCATCTTGAATAAATTTCCTTTCTGTGTTTCACTCTTAATATGCTTCTTTTTGACTGGTTGATTGAGGACTGATGGCCAACTCTGGCTTGGGGCACAAGTTATGACCCGCCCCACCCCCCAAGTTTGGTAACTACTGATGTAGGCCTTTAAGCATAATTGCTTACTGACTAGATGTTCAACCAAACAAGAAAACTAAAAGCAAAATGAAGCAAATACTGCCGTCCAGGATTAG
This sequence comes from Ondatra zibethicus, assembly GCA_004026605.1. Classification (NCBI taxonomy): domain Eukaryota; kingdom Metazoa; phylum Chordata; class Mammalia; order Rodentia; family Cricetidae; genus Ondatra; species Ondatra zibethicus. The sequence goes on along the minus strand of PVIU01003212.1, from coordinate 45,306 downwards.
TTAGTAGACAAACTGGCTTTACACAAGCACAACAGAGCAGCCTTCAGTGAAAGTTTGCACACAGATTTATAACAAATCCCCTTGCTGAGGTCTTTGTGTGTGAACTTAAAATCTTAATTAGTGTATACATACATAACCCATTTAATTTACAATTGGTGGTGCTTAGAGCATCTTTAATGGTGTCAGAGAGACATCACCAAACAATTTGGAACAATGAGAATACAAAACAGCAGTAAAACTGGGGGTAGGTGTAAATGCCACAAAACAAGTAAAAACTACTATTCATGAAGTAAGTTCTCTCCCCTTGCTCCTGACTATATTGTTTACAGGAGGAGAATGGAGTTGTCCCAAACAATCGTGACCTACAGGGCACCCAGAGGTGTCTGTCACAGTGTCTGTCATGTCTCCCCTACCCTGTGTTCTGAAATCAGGACAGCACAGAAAGAGCCGCAAGGCAGCAGAGCAGGCAGTATTCTTCAGAGCAACACCCTTCCAGAGTCTAGCAACTGGAAATCTCAATAGGAACTCAAATGGATCGCTTGCTTTGTTTCGGATCAAAAGCATATGGGCTGTTAATCACTCAGGGATCAACAAATCCCAGAGAGGAGAACACGGACAGCAGGACAGCAGGTTCGCAAAGGAGTCTGCTTTGCCCTCCTGATTCCCCAGTGGTGTATTCTCTAAAAGGGACAAACAATAGAAACTACTGAGGGGAATGTATTGTAATGTTGAAAATGAACTTTAAATTGATTTCCTTAAAAGAAAAATCTGAATGGTGGTTGGTAGCCAAAAGAGTAAAAAATGGAGGTCATATTATAGATTTTTATACTTATTATTAAATAAGGAGTCAAGAGTGAGAGAGTGAATGACTAATTCTGAGTATGGAAAATGTTATAATGGTGTTCCTCTGGGGACAATTGGGATCAAATAAGCTGAATATATTAAAAGCATGAGAGTTAGCGAAGGGGAAGAACTTGTTGATGACAAACTATTTAGTCTAACAAAGGGTAAAGAGAAAGAAATCCCAGAGGACTATAAAAAGTAATCATTGATGAACACAATAGCAGCTAAATTCAACACAGACGAGTAGCATGGAAAAATATAACCAGAAGAAAATTAGATACTTTACATATGCCAAATGTTTCCTAATAGCTTGTAGCCTTCCTGCACAAGCCTTTACAGTCTGTACCTTTCCTTGGTTTTGCTTTTTCAGTTTGAGTTACTCGTGGCAAACTTAAGATGGCAAATACTCCATGGAAAATTCCAGAAGTAAACAACTAAAGAGTTGTAACTACTCTTTATAATTACATATTGTGTACTTGTTCTGATTTGCTGTTATTGGCCGTTGCTGATCTCCTCCTGTACCAGTTGGTGAGGAAAGCTTTGTCACAGGTCTAAACTTCCCAGACTGAGCAGGATGACTAGGGCTCAGCATTATCTATGGTTGCTGGCATTACCGGGTCTCCCAGGGTTCCTAGCAAATAACGTGGACTACCGAATGCCCTTTGTGGTCAATTCTATGAAAGCAATTGCTTTTCAAGTAAACTTGTTGAAAGAATGGATAAAATATTTGTAGAATAAATGGAAAAGAGAAGCTATACTGGGGTTTGGTAACATTCTAATAAATTATTTGTGGGCTCCTAGTTTATGACAAAAATGGAGGAGGCATTTTACACTGATTTACAGAATTTCCAAATGAAATGATTGCTCCTATTAGTTTTCTACTTGTTCCCAAGGAGACATCAACACACACACACACACACACACACACACACACACGCAATGTCACAGTGGCTGAGAGAAGAAGCAGAGGAGTACATGATTACATGATTAGAGAGAGGATCCCTTGGGGAGAGAATTTGTACAGATGAAGGGAAAGAGGCTATGGAAAGAAGGGTTACTGGGTTTTTAGTTTCCCCAAAGAATACCTTTCCTTCAGTTTAGGACTTACCAAGGCAGCAAACACAAACACAGCTGTACCTCAAACCGCATCCTTCCTGTCCCTCTGCCTGTGTTCAGTGTCCCTATAAATAAGCTCACACAGTTCTGGATAGTTAGGTGAGGCTAAGCTCTTCCTGAGGCTTTGTGCATGGAGAAAGTAGAAAAGGCCACAGATTTCTGGACATATAGAAGAGGGAGGAGCTAAAAGTTACGCTTCTTCATTAAGGAAGCAATTAAAGTTATGTGTTTATGCTACAACAAGAGGGATATGATATCTCAAAGCACTGTAATAGAAGTATAAAACATACTTCCTTTATCTCCAAGCACCTGTAGTTGAAGTGTTATTCAGATATAATTGATATCCAAGACAATCAACTAATGAAGAGAAAGTGTATTTTGACTCTAATTTGGGAGGTTTTGTCCATGAGCAAACTGGTTCTTTGGTTTGGGCTTGCGCAGGCAGTATGTCATGTCAAGAACTGAGAAGAAAAGCTGTTCACCTTCTCTGGGATAAGAAGAAAAATGTCTAGGGCTGAAGACTTTTGATCCTTCTCAAGGACAGCTCCCCTAATGGCCTAAGGTTTTCTTACATGGCCTACTTCTTAAGGGTTTCTGACAACTTCCAATCCTGCCATCCTTGGCAAACATGAGACACATGGGCCTTTGGGAACAGAGAAGATACAAGCTAAGTAAACACAGACAACAATGATGATGGTATTGACACTTTCCAACTCAGTTCAATCAATATCAGTAATTGTGTGTGTGTGGATAGAGTGGAAGATGCTACATTTTTACTGACTTATTGTCCATTCCAGTTTTACTCTTTTTTGCCTTTAAGTAGAATTGTGCTAAAAATAACAACAACCAAAAACCAAAAAAACAAAAAACAAACCCACGAATAGAATATTTTTGATCATGGTTCCAACTATAAATTAGCACATGGCAGAGTTCATGGTACGCAAAATAACGGGAAGCCAGCTGCAGTAGACACTAAAGATTCTGACACTCACTAAGTGAGCCTAAGGGCCACCAGCGATACCCGTCATTCCAGTCACTGGACTTTTTAGCATTACATAAATATTTCCAAGTCTCTGTACTTTTCAAATTGGTCACTCATCTCTGAATGTAATTTTTAAATCTTAGAGAAGTTTAAAATAAAAGAAGGAATAAGGAAGAAATAATGGATAAAACACAAAAAGGGCTTGAGAGGACTTGCTCACAGAAACAGAAATTATCATCTGCAACTCACATATCCAGTTCATTATGTAAAGGACTACTCATAGTCTAAATTGATTATATCAGTGCAAAAATCTAGAGGAAGTTATTGTACATTATTTACTCCAAATTTTTGGGTCTAGTTGTATTTCAGATATAAGATTTTTTATAATTAATAATTTTATTTTTATAGAGAGAATTTAAAATGGGATTTCTCTAAATTCACTATAATATATTTATAATATATTTATGACATTTCTTCAAAAATCTCAATCTACCATTTTAATCTTAAATTGAAAATTTTAACATATATAATACTTTCAGTTTTTGTTTGCTTATTTGTTTTGTTTTGCTTTGTTTTTAAAGATGGCTTTTTGAAGACAGGGAGTTTTAGCCCTGAACTGGGAGAAAGTAAGCACAGAATACAGAGTAGCAGACGAAAAGCTCAGAGGAAAACATAAAAGATCCCGATAATGTTTTATGTGTGTAAAGACCCATGTGAGTCATCAGCCCATCATAGCCCTCCCTCATAGACCTCCCTGCTTGCTTTCTTCCCCAAGACTGATAAAAGGTGAGACTATTATTAGGTAACAGTTTGTTGAAGAAAAATATTATGCTGCCTGAGGAATCTGAGTTTCTAGATAAGAAGAAAATTTCTGAGATACTTTGCCTAGTCCATACCACATGCTCCATAAATTTTCTTTCCATAGAACAACAGGAAAAGGTAAAGGAATCCTAAGAATGGCTCGTCATCTCTATAGAAAATGCCTGCTTTTAATCCTTAGGATTTCAAAACATTAGGAGAATTTTGCCAACACGTCTCAACAGATCTAGAGAATGACCCTGGAAGAAAGACAGGAGCCAGATCAGAAGAAATGATCCTCATGATATAGGGAATTGAATGCAGCTTCCCTAATGCTGGATTTCGAAGGTCCTCTCCATTCTGAGCTTGCTTGCATCTGAGGAACAATAAGGTTCGGTGATTGGAATTTTGAAGCCTTGGAAGATGCTCACACAACTTCTCATTATTTTGGTTTTTAAGCCTCGAGACCAAACCACTATAATTCAAAGCCAGCTTAAGTCTTCAAATTAACATTTGCTACCAATTAGTTCATAACGAGTGTTTGTCTGAAACATTTAATGACCATAAGAAATCTTTCAAAACTGAAGAACTTTTATGTTTGAGACTTACGTTACCCTCCCCAACTTCTTACTGCAAAGAGTTTGATCACCCAAAGAGTTCATAAGGTTTTTTTAACAAGAAGAGTTGGCTCTCAAACAGGGTGACAGGGCCCTTTTCCCTCTTCAGCGCCAGACATAGGAAATCCTTCGAACAAAGCATAGATCTCAATTGCTTGTTTTGTACTTAAACCTCACACTAATCCCATTGCCTTCAATAGAAAGTCCTTGTATGGACTGAGTGTGGAAGACCATTCATAGAGCCACTGAGAGAAGGAAGTGCCTCTTTATTTCATCGTTAAATCCAGTTTTCTTAACTTTTTTTCTTTTTTTGGTCTAATTAGTACCTCAAAGAATCCTTCCTAACTTTATTGGGAGCACTTCTAAAGTTTCACTATTAAAAGCACTGTTTACTTTAAGTTTTTCTGTTCTTGGTTAAATTTTTTTTAATCACAAATGAGTACTTTTATTGAATGCTAGATAGCACACTTTTACAAGGTTGTAGGATTTTTCCATCTTATTCTGCCCATGGATCTTACACTAATGGCTACTCTAAATTAAAATCATATTTGCATTATTTGGGAAGCTCACTTGGTCATGATATTTTCTAGAAATACATCTAAATTTTATATAGCACTATTTTGTTTAGAATTTTCACACCAAGGTTAACATTTAATTCTCTTTTGAATACTATTTCTCGCTGAAATAGTTGAATACTCTCAGAACAAACTGAACTACCCTTTCTATTTTCCATGTATATATTCAAAATTATTGACTTGAAGTTAGTTGTAAAATTCTCTCATACTTTTAATCAGTAATCACATTCTCTTTGTCGTGTACCATGTCTATTGGATCTCATCAATTTATCTTTAATCAACACTTTCAAAAATGTGTTCAGTCTTTAAAAGGCCAAGTGTACAAAATAAACTCATATTACTTTGTACTCTCCCTTATGAATTTCCACTTTTTCTTTCTTCTTATTACCTGTGAGATTTAGAGTTGAATGTCATGTCATTGTTTTAATCCCATAAACATTTAAAGCAATATTTATATGTATCTCAAAAAATTTATTTTATTTTGTACTGATTGTACTATTTTAAATTTATTACCTTTTAACCTATGTCATATCTGGAAATCTTAAAACCATTTATCAGAGTTGTTTATTTTTTAAATAGCCTTTGGGATAATAATAATTTTAAATGATACATTTCAACATCATTTTGTTAACTGCCTAAAAGTTTATGATTGCTGTACATTCTTAGTGGTTTCTTATATATATCATTACATCTGTTTTTATAAAAGCATTATTCTTACAAGTAAGTATTCTTTTTATTATTTTTTAAAGATCCCTGCTGATTATTGGCTTATCCTGACAACACTGAGTGGCAGAGGTCAGTGGGAAGGGGAAGAGGGTGGAACAGATCTTCCCCAGCAGCCTGGCTTTGTACTTTTCCTTATCTAGCAGATAGTCAAAGCTAACAGTGCTGTTTCAACCCGAGAGTCTGGATCTCCTGCTTGAAGCTTCCATGCAGCTGACAATGCATTCCTTTTCCTGGCTTTATGGGGCCTCCCACAGCTTCTGCATTTACTGGCAATCTGGACCACACAAAACATGCTATTGTAGTCCTCTAGTTTGTTATTTTTTTTTTCTTTAAGGTAGTTTTCTGGAGTAGAAGTTAAAATGGTCATTGTTCTATTGTATCCATATAATCTATACGTGCTCCAAGAGAAATATGCATAAGACCTAAACTGGAGGAAGTAGTTTGAGGACAATCCAGTTCAGGGTAGCAGCTCACTCTGGCTTCACCACCAGCGACTGGAGCGACTGCCACTGTGAGATTCTCCAAGTAGACCTTTTAACTCAGTCCATAGGTCAACGTGTTTGGTGTCTTATTGAAGACAAAGACTTCACATCTTAAGGGACTGCACTTGAGGAGTTCTATATCACTGATTCATTACAAACCTTATTCCACAACACTGCACATACTTCCAGAGAAGGAGTTAGTGTTCTCAGAACTGCATTTCTAAGGATAATCTCCTCAAATGCCTTTCTAGCCACACAGTGAACCTGCTACTTATTAGGAATGTGAATGTATTTAGACATACGTGTATCATTGTATTTTCGTTCAGTCATTGGTCTAGTTCTTTCTTTATATGTAAGATTGTATTAATTATTTTCTTCTATCCCTTTGTTTCTTGTCCTTGTTCTGAAGTTGTTTATAGTATTTCCTATAGTTTTCTCTAAATAGCTAAAATTGCAAATATGTGTAACTTATATTTTTCCAAAAAGTTTAAATGTAATGAATATTTTTATCATTTCTTATCAAACAAAAGAAACAGGATGATTTAATTTCTTTGTTGTCTTTCATATTGTTATTACATCTTGTATTTAAACTTAAAACTTTGATATTTAGGAAAGTTAATATTTGTTTTGATTAACATGCAATCAAGTATTTACAATAGTATATAGACTTCTAACTCAAATTCTGGGTTTTGAAAACACACTGTGAAATAAGACATGTCTTTCTGATATTTATCATTTTATTGTCCTAATTCCTTTGCTCACTATTATTTCTTGAAATTCATTTTAGGTGAAATTATTTTTCATGTTGAAGTATACTCTTTAACAGTTATTTCAGTAGGATATGTTTTACCAATAAACTTTTATTCTTTATTTATTTAAAAAATCTTTTCCTTACCAGATTTCAATTAGATACATGTATGTATTTATGAAACTATATGACATGTTTCAGATAGCAGCTAAATACTTTGAATTGACAGTTAATTAGAAAATAAAATAGGACCTATCACACAAAATTGACTTTATAAAAGAACACTTAAAGAATTTTTCAAATAGAATTAACTCTAGTATACTTCTAATGAATTTCTAAAAATTAAAGCAAACTAAGAATGGCCAAAAGTGCGTCAAACAAGATAGCCCACTAAAGATGTTTTTGGACAAGAGGGAAGTCTAGAGCTGGTGTCTGGAACTCACCTAATGGATGGGGAGAACTGTCCGATGGATGTTGTCCTCTGATCTGAGCAGCACACATGTGTCATGGTTAGTGTGAAAATGCACACGCATGCACACACACATACTAAATATAACAACAATAATGATAATAATCATCATCGTAATAGCAATAGCAAAAACACGGCCAGCAAGATTATGGCCAGGATGAGGAACATTAAATCACTTCGTCTGTTTATGTCTGGATTTATTTTTACTGTTCAACTGGTTTGGGACATTTTCTGTTGATTAATCAGTTAATTCAGTTTGAACATTTGCTCAGCATATTTAACTTTATAGCGAGCCTTTCATTTCAAAAAGATGAAAAAAGAGGGCAAGGGTTGGAAACTCAGTGGTGGAGCTCCTGTTTAATATGCATGGAACCTGGACCGCAACACTTAGTATCTTCTCCTACCCTAAAAAGACCAGAACTCAAATTGTGCAGGCTAGAAATCTCAGAAGGATGTGGGTATTTGGTAGAAAAGATGTCAGGTAGTTGGGGGGGGGCATAAAAGACATAGTTACAGTGGAAAGAAACAAAACTATGAGTTCAAATGAAATATAAAATAAAGTGTGCTAAAATCTGTACAGAAGGAAAAAAAGCACACTGATATGTCGATCAAAATGCCAGAAGATCTGAAATGAATGCTCCAACAGAAATGACAGTGTAATTTCAAAGGTCATTTGACCTACCAAGTTATAAAGGATGGGGATCTGAATAATTGCCAAGTCAAGGCATCTTCAGCAGACAATAAAAATTATCGTTCTTCTTTAAAACAAAAGTAGGAGACCTACCTTGTGGCTCAAGTGTAGAGTACGTTCCTAACAGGTGCAAAACTCTATGCTGGACCACAGTATCACTAAATAAATAAAATAAAGTGAAACAGATAAATGTTCATGTTGCTTTCATTTTAGTCTCATGCTCTTTTTTCAATTTATCAAAGTAATATTGATGATAAATATGTTATGTAAAATAACCTAAATTAGAAATGAAACTGCTCAAACTGTCCTGATTTCTTTTCCATATGATAGTCCAAATTTGAAAGTTATATGTAATCATGTTTAAGTATCTCTATTATATCATAGAAGATATGGATAGGTTTATTTTTTTCTTACATATGATTTCCTTTATCTTGTGTGTGATCTATACAGTCATGTATCACTTATTAGAGATCCTCGGAATTGTGTCTTTAGGTAGGTTTGCCTTTGAGAAAACATTATAACATATATTTATACTGATTTAAATGGATGTAATGCTACCAGATTTAATTCATAGACTGTTAGGGTCTACGAGATTTCCAACAATGACTAGAATGCTATTGTATTATAAGTTGAATTGGTTTAATTTAATGTGATCATGGCTTTAGTATGTGATGTCTAGAGAGATGCCTAGATATTGCTTCTGGGTGTGCCTATGAGGGTCTCTGGAAAGAACCAACCTCTCCATTGGTGGACTGAGAAATGAATATGACTTTCCTCATTCTGTGTATGCATGATCTTATCATCCACGGGCACAAATAATAAAAAAAGCTGACAATAGGAGAATTCACTCCTTGTACAGTGGTATTGCTGGTACTTAGGAATTTGGACCAGACTTGATTGAACTATATCTCCAGCTGTCTAGTTTTAGATGGCATATTGACGGACTTCTTGATCTTCATCACCACATGGGTAAATCCCTTGAAAAAATTTTTCCTGATAAGTCTGTTTCTATTCAACAGACTTATTAATTCTGTTTCTATAGAGAACTCTGACTCATACATAGCCTTTAGTAGTGACTTAACAGGATAAGGACAGTAACTGGGCTATGTACCCAGGTCTTTATCAGCTGCATTCAAATCTTGTCACCATCGCTTACCTGCTAGCTGTATAAGTTTAGGAAAGAAAGATTGTTGGATCTTTCTGTGTATTAATGTTTTTCATCTATAAAATGTGAAAACAGAGAAACTACTTCATGTATTTGTTTTGTAGGTTTACGAGTGTCTGAGTCATGGTAACCCCTCAAACTAATTGGTTGTTATCAATATTACTAATTATATCTTCTATTTCTAGCATTAGATAAGTTTCATAGGATCTATGAATAAATAATAATATTTATCACCTGTATCTGTTAATCAGGTATTATATAAAATGTGATGGAGGTTAGTGCCTGTTTCAATGAATGTTGGCTTAAAATATAAGCTTTCACAGTGATCTTGAGCCTTAGATTATGATGTAGATATGTATCCTTTGGACCTGAGTTTCGAAATTCTGCATTTTGATTTGATTATGGCTTTTAGAATCATCTTGATCTGCTGCAAAGAGAAGTTTCCTTGATGTGGAGAGGGGATTACACTGACCTGTGGGCACAAGGTCAGATATTTAGAAAGCAGTTAGGAATATGCTGGTTTAATACAGTGGCAGTTTTAGGTTCTCCTCCAAGATCCGTGACTTCAGTTGCTCTGGAGAGGGGGAGGAAACAGTGTAAGAGCCAGAGGAACAGGAATTGACCACGGCAGTGTATCTCATAGAAATGTCGGAAGCTACATCATTGAAGTCTTCCCAATGCAACTGCCTAAACCTTCTCTGAATAAGGGCAGCAACATCAATGGTTGGCCCCTCCCCCAAATTTTGCTCTACCTTCACTCCAGCATATCTTGTAGGCAGGGCAAATTGTGAAACTTGAAGGCTTTTTGGCTGGGTTGGTGTCCCAGTTCCTCCACTAGAAGCCTTGCCTGGTTACAGAAGATGCCCTGTCCAGGCTCCATGTATCCTATTACTAGGAGTCTTCCCTAGGGTTACTCTTGTAGATTCTGGGGAGTTTTCGTCATATGAGGCTTCTACCTCACCACTGAAATGTGCTCAATTCCAGTTGTCTCTCCCAGTACTTTCCCCTGCCACCTGATCCTCCGCCGCCGCCTTCTTGTTCCCATCCCCACACTCCCCCAGTCTACCCACAATACCTATTTTATTTGCGCTTCACAGGGAGATCCATGATTCCTCCCTCTTTGATTCCCTCCTTGTTACTTAACCTCTCTGGGTTTGTGGATTGTAGCATGATTATCCTTTACAGCTAATACCTGCTTATAAATGAGTACATACCATGTTTGTCTTTTTGGGTCTGGGTTATCTCACTCAGGATGATTATTTTTCTAGTTCTATCCACTTGACTGCAAATTTTTCATTTTAAAAAATAGCTGCATATTACTCCATTGTGTAACTATACCATATTTTCTTTGTCTATTCTTCAGTTGAGGGACATCTAGGTTTCTGGCTGCTCCAATGTTGGGACAGAGCTCACTCTTGACACTGCCTCAAGGGCTAGGAACCAGAGCCTGGCTATGGATAATCCAGAGACCTTGGAGAGAACTAACCATGACTCGTGAAAACAAGCAAACAAGCAAACAAACAACAACAACAAACACAACACAAAACAGAGAAAATTCTTGCTGTCGTAGGAGGTAGTTAATGCAGAAATCAGGAACTGACCAGATTGCCGAGAGTGAGTGATGGTGAACTGCTGTGTCCTGGGTGAACTGCTGGGCTCTGGGTGAGGTATATTCTTGAAGCACGCTCTCATTTCCTGTGCTACGTGTTGCAATATGCATTTTAATTAACTAAAGGTAAATTTTGCTATTATCAATTTAACTTTATCAAAATTACATCACTTTTACCCTAGTTTATTTCCATTTAGTTTTCATTTATTTATGCTATTATCTTGTATATTGCACTTAGTATTGTTAGAGCATAAAAATGTAGCATTACCATGTTAACATCAAAAGGAGCAGATTTAAAAATATAAAAAGTATGTGCACTTGATATTTATTTCCAGTCATATTCAGCTCTCTCTTCTTTTTATGTTCTTTTGTTTTACTATCTCATTTAGAGGATTCAAAAAATTGTTTCATTTTGAAAAACAGTGGATTTGGTGTAAGAGCTCATGCTTTACAGTTCTCCTCTCTCATCTTTCCCCACACACCATTTGCTCCTTAGCATCCGTGGTTTCTGCTTTCAAGCTTACATTAGAAATACATTGGCTATATTGGTGCGTTTGATTCCATTCTGTGCTTTGTAATCCTTTGTTATTTTCTTCAGTGACTTTTTTCTCTATCCTGTAGGTTTATGATTTTTTTTTACATTGACTTCATCCTTTTTATTTCTCCTGCTGCTTCAAGTGTGCTCTTGGATCCCATCAAGTGCTGCCTTTCTAAATGTACTAGTCTATTTTCTGTTGTCAAAACAGAATACTTGATGTTGGGTACTTTATAAAGAAAGCAAACTTATTTTGTCAGCCGTTCTGTAAACTAAAGGTCCGGTTTCAGGTGGCCTCATCTCTTTGGCTCCTGCTGAGGGCTTCATGGCAGATGACATCACAATGACTAAAGCAAGTGCAAAAATATCACATGATGAGAAGGAAGGCTGAAATAACCAGGGCTTAGGGTGGTTCTTTTTGTAGTACTCATTCTTGCTTTCATGAGCACCACAATTCAGAGGGCTGTCACCTTCACTGGGCTAAGCATTGTCTACTAAATGCCACCTCTGGAAGGGTCCAACAAATACCAACAGTTCATTAGGAACAAGTTTTCAATGTAGGGATCTTTTCAGAAAACCCAAACTACATAAAAGCCACCCCAAATCATACTTTCACATAATCTATCCATCTACTGAAATTCTCCTATATTTTAAATCCTTGCTTAATTTTTAAAAAATTTTTAAAAATTGTCTTAATTTTTTTACCATGATTTTTGTGTGATTATATTTATAAAATTTCAATCGCATTCTTTGCCTAGTAGGTTTAACATCTAAGAATCAAAAGCTGGAAGAAGTTTTCATTTCTAAGTAATATGGTAATTAACATTTCTTGTTTTGTTTATATTTTTCAATATTTTGGTTGAAATACTTTGCCTATTTACTTATTTATTGAGATAAGGTTTTACTTTGCTGCTGAAGTTGGATTCCCTTTTCTGTTACTTTTTAATTTTTGAGGTTGTAATATAGTTATATCATTCCCCCACTTCCCTTTTCTCCCACCAAACCCACCCATATAATCTACTATCCTTTGTTCTTTTGCAAATTCATGGCCTTATGTTGTTAAATGCACATATATATACATATACATATACATACATACATACATTCTTAGATACAACCTGTTTAGTCTGTATGGTGTTACTTATATACGCCTGTTTTCAGGGCTGACCATTTAGTACTGGAGAACAAATCCGTGTCCTCTTCCCTGGGGAAGACTGTTTCTTCCACTCCCAGGCTTCCTCAGTTGCTGTCGTTCTTGGTTATTTTGCCTGTATGTATGTTTGTGCACTCGGTGCCCACATGGATCAGAAGAGGGAGCTGGGTCCACTGGGAGTGGGGATTCATATTGTTGTGAGCCACCATTTAGATGCTGGGAACCAAACCTGGATCTTCTGCAGGAGCAGTAAACACCCTTAACTGTTGAGCCATCTCTCCACATAGACCCCCACCCCTAAGGTTTATAGCCCGGGGTTAGACAAAGAAAGAAAAGGAAATGGAGAGAACACGGGAGAGGTGAAAGGGAGAGGAAGAGAGGAAGGAAGGGTTTAAAGTCTATAATCTTCATTTCTTCATGGTCACAAACCCAGTGACCTAAAATCTTCCATTGGACTATCCATCTCTTAAAATTTCATTGCTACCACATAGGACCCTGCTGAGGATGGAGCCTTTACTCTGAGACATTGTCCTGTCCTTTTTAGACATTAGGATTCGACACAAATCAGTAGACCCTAGCAACTACTGCTTCTTTTTTTGGTGGCCTGGGCGGGGGAGGGCATTCAAGACAGGGTTTCTCTGTGTAGCTTTGGAACCTGTCCTGGAACTTGTTCTGTAGTCCAGGCTGGCCTCGAACTCACAGAGCTCTACCTGTCTCTACCTCTCAAGTACTGGGATTAAAGGCTTGCGCCTCCTCTGCCCAAAACTGCTTCCTTTTGTTGGTGGTGTTCCGGTAGCTTGCTTGGTGTTACTCAAGAGCAAACAAGCAGAAATTTCCTTGATGTGTGTGCTCATGGTTTATTCAAATGCAATGTTTTGCACAGTTTCCTCACCACCCCCCGGTGTGTGTATATATAACTCAGCACTGGGGTGAGGCCTGTGCTCAACTAGCTTCGTCTATAGGACTTCCCCTGTGCTGATGAGCTACGGGCAGCGGAGCAACAGCCACTGCTCAGGCAGCTGTGAACTGTCTTGCCTTTTATTTTCTGAAAGGCTATTGTGACTTTCCTTGCATAAATGCGTAGTTTTCATTATTTGCTTGTTTTTAAATCATTTTTTATTCAGTCAAATTTTATGTAGTCCATTTATAGTATCTTTGGATAAATTTCTGGCTAGTCTACTACTGTCCCCTAAGTTGACTCTAGCTTCATGCTGGTAAAGATGCTGGCATCCAGTTTCTTTCTTTCTTTGTAAAAATAGTTTTTATCTTAAAGATTATAGTATAATTATAAAACTTCTTCCTTCCCTCTCCTCCTTCTAAACCTTACCATATATTCCACTCCTCACTCTCCTTCAAATTCATGGCCTTTTCTTATACTAATTATATTGCATGCAGATAAATATTATACATCTACATATACACATATGGATATAGACATACATGTACCTATACATTACATACATATATACATATTCCAAAATTTAACCTGCTCAGTCCATATAATGCTAAGTGTATGTATGCTTTCAAGGCTGACATTTAACTCTGGACAATCAAGGGTGTGCATGTTTTTTTCCTGGAAAAGATCACGTTTCCTGCTCCCAGCTTTCCTCAGTTCTTTGTATAAGTTTGAGGCCTCTTGGGCTTTTCCAGTCCTCTTTGATATGTTTTGATAGAATTCACCTCTCCACTCTCCCCTTACCTTTGAATCTATGTTTCTAGTAACTTTCTACTACTACAAGTGGTCATATTATGTCAAAACCACCAGTTTTTCAGATCCAGAATCTTGCTCCTATTAACCAAGGTTCTAGCCCAGCATATTTTGCAGACAATTTACTAAGCCATCCACACCACACATAGCCTAAATTTCAAAATCTTGATTACTTTAATATAATGACTGCTATACTATTACTATTACTTTCTATTTTTATGCAAAATGTAATCAGAACCTAAAGTTTAAGGGTTTTACAAATATGGTTGCTTGTTGTTCATGGTTTTAAAATATTTTTGCTCATGAATTTATTTATACATATTATGTATTCAATTTTGCATTTATTGTTATCTACTTGCTTTGTGTCATGAATGCATGTGTGCATGCACATCCATGGTGCATTTGTAGAAGTCGGGAGAAAACTTGCCAGTGTCCGTTCTCTTCTTGTACCACGACGGTCCGGTGTGTTGAATTCAAGCCAGGCATGGCAGCAGGTGTATTTAACCACTGGGCAGAATTGAGGGCCCTCGTTGTGGTTTTTAAACTGTGGAGCAAAAGCTTTCTTTCTCTTCTTCATGAGTTGCTAATTGGGTCTTCGGAAACCAACTGACAATGGACAGGCTTACAGGAGATGAGATACTAAGGCTTAGTATCTCCAGTACACGGGTGACACACGGTACTCATTAACCCATTGAGACTGAGAAGTGTGGACATCCTTCTTCACAGGCAGAAGGAAGGCAGAGGCTGAAGGCAATTTTAGTAAATGATTTTTAGTGGGGGTGAATGAGTCCAAAGACTAGACAGCGAGTAGGGAGTACGGGCAAAGGTTACCTGAGATTCGGCGTGGTGCTTCACTTTCAGGCTCTTTTGTGGGAACCGCTACTGTTTGAGGAGCTTCTAAAGAGGAGGCTTGTGATCACTGCAGGCTTCTGGAAGGAATTAGTCAGGGAAGGGGACTTCAGAGGAGTCCTTCCTGGGCTTTGGGAGAGATTGTGTTCCAGGTGAGGGAGTCAAAGAGATCTTAAACCTGCTTTTCTAGTTCAAAGCTCCCGGTTGGTTAAATGTCACACCGGGAGCATTTGCAAGCCTCAGCCCAGCATCTCTCCCATGAAACGCTGGCTCTAGACCGTTCTCAAGATGACAAAAGAGTGCTTTCTTTATAGGGTGGAGACAGTTTTGAAGGACATGGAGAAAAATTAGAAATTGTACGTAACAGCTGTTAGAAAGCCCTGAGAACTATTAGCATTCTGGAAGGACTTTTGAACTCCGAGATTTAAGTGACCTAAATTGAATCTTAATTACTCTTCCTCTGGAGCAAGACAGTGACCTCCCAGGTGGGTGGTGGTTCTCTATAATGAGACAGTAAGGTAAAACTGACCGCTCCTTTCAGAAAAACATCCTGTTTTGGTTTTTCACTGCCCCAGGCAGTGGCAAAGCTCAAGTGGGTAAATTTGTTTCTGAGGGTATTTAATTTGAAAGTTCATTCTCATTTGCCTTTGAACACACACACACACACACACACACACACACATACACACACACACACACACACACACACACACACACACAACTTTCTTTCCATGAGTACATAGGGATGATGGCAAAAAGAGAGCTAACAGATGGTAAAACTCTCTCAGCACGGACTTAGCCACTTCTGACTCGTAGATTTTAAATGCTGGCATTTTCCAGCTCCTGAGGTGGGATAGTTTGGCCCTGGCACAGCAGAGCTGGCTGCTGGAAGTAGCCTAAACACCATTAAGCGATTCTCTGATGTAAGAGGAGTTTCCCTTGAGTACCTACACCATGAAAATGATTTTATGGTTCTATAGCACCTTAATTGCCTTCGACAGAGGTAGGGGTTTCTGGGTTAGTGAACAGTTTAAGTCTACATAAAGCTTTCCACTGTGTTCATTTCCATGTTCACCATGCAGGGCCTGCTGGCTCACTCTTACCAATGCAGGTAAGGTCTCAGGGAGGGCATAGATAAATTGTCAGTCACTACACATTTGCTTACAACAAACGCACTTACAATTTGAACCAAATGATTATTTTAAAAACTCTTTGGGTAGCCTTTTGCAATGTTTATGATAGTAACTAAATTTTATTTAAAAGAATCAGAAACCTTGTGAATCGGTTAAGATGGCTTTTCATAACGGCTGAATTGCCCAGGATCTTCAAAGACATCTGGCCACCTCTCCGTTTATAAGTCACCCTTGACAGATGGCACTTCAACCCTCACACAAAGGTTCCCATGAAGAGCCAACTCACCACACTTGGGGTCACCAGCTCCACTTTTAATACCACCATGCAGTTCTAGGAGTATCTTTGTGATAGAGAAACCACATATAAAACAGAGGCATTTTTAATTGCAACAGTTAAATACCTATTGAGGAGCATATGGTTAGTCTACATCAAATTCTGGATTCATTTTCCTGCCCTCTTTAGTTTCAGAGCGATTGAACAATATCATGGTTTAGGAAGACAGACTTAATCTGTCTTTTTGTTGGCTATGTGGCAACTGTCTTACCTTTTATTTCAAAGTATAGGTTTATATTTGAAAGTTATTAATGGCACCAACATTTACTGTTTGTTAGTTCTTAGACATTGCCTTATACTCCATTTGTTCCAAAGTCTTATAAGCTTTAAACAGTTTAACTATTTTGCCCTCACCATCACCTTAGTGGGGTATCATGATCAGTGCCTCACAGAAATGGGAAGCATCAGCTGGTAAAAACCCTGTCCATTGACAAGGCTCACTTCAGGCAGAGGAGCAGGACACACAGCCAAATACATCTGGACCACAGAGTTCCAGAACTATAGGCACAACATCTGGACCACAGAGTTCCAGAACTATAGGCACAACATCTGGACCACAGAGTTCCAGAACTATAGGCACAAAGCCTTCCTCTGCAATGTATAATGTATTCTGTACTTTTGGCCATATATATATATATAATCATATATATGCATATATGTATATGTGTGTGACTTAAATACGTACACATATATATGTACGTATTTAAGTTTCTTCTTTCTATCATTGTATCTTTTTTATAAATGGTGTTTATTCTAATGTTTCATCTAGTTACATAATTTTTTTAAATGAGTGAGCAATAACTAATGTTGATTGAGGACCTACTACATGTCCATTAGTTACTTAAAAATTATATAAGCTTTATAATAGTAAGAAAGAACCACTGTAAATAAATAAACATATTCCACACTAAAATTCACCAGAGACAAAGTCTATGCAAGTCAAGAATTGTAATTCTATACAATTAGAATTGGCCTTCACAGTGAAGGCTGTGGAGCTTCATGTGAAATGTTGCACTTTAAGTATCAAATGTATTTTATGCCCTTTTCTACAACCAAAATCCAAAACACTCGTGGTAAAATTAAAGCTAGAAAAAGAGTTAGTTTGATGCTATCTTTCATAAGTAGCTTCTTGCCTGCATTTAGTCCTCCCTCATGCCCTTCTATTTAGTGTTCTTGTTCAGCTGTCCTCGTGGTACACTGCTCCAGCATGCACATTTGCTATTTCACAAAACCAAGTTTTAAAAATGCTGCTCTATATCTGTCTTCCTTCTTATATTATTTTCATCTTCCGTTTCTCTCTCTACCTCTTGTTTGAAGTTTACCAAGTCTTTCTTTTCGTAAAATTATAGCTCCAATCATAACTCTTTTTCAACCCCTTAGCACAATGTTTATTAATTTCAATTCAGGGGATGTTATTGGTCCACAAATAAAATTTTCATTTTTACGGTGTAATAAATCATTGCATATTAGAAATATGTATAAACAGGCATTAATTCCTGACATTGAATTAAAATAAGATCTTCTAGGATACAGTAAAGCAAACTAACAAAATAGAAAAACTCACTCAGGCTAGTGTATGTAAAATATCTATTATGAATCTGCAGATATTATTATTTATTTAGTGTATTCTTCACAATACCTTATTGGTGGCTTTATTATAGAATGTTTACAATCTGATAGACTTTGAAATGCATTTTTCTCACACATTTAAGTGAGAAGTTAATTTTTCATTGTTTCCAAAAGGACATACTCTAAAGAGGAATATATAGAGAGAACATACTCTAAAGAGGAAGATATAGAGGGAATCTGGATGGCTTAGAAACACTGCATGTGATGGAGTGGGGGGTGTTTATGCGATGGCTTGCCCATGTAAGAGGACAGCTTGTGGGATTCAGTTCTCTCCTTCCACCACATGGTTACCAGGGATCAAACTCAGATCCTCAGGCATAGCAGCAGATCCCTCTGTTCTCTACACCATCTTGTTGTCCTTGATTTCGAATTTTTTAAGGTCCTAGAATCAGATAAATGTCTTAAAGACCGAACAGGCAGTACTGTTTTCAGAATGCCGTGAGAAGTATTTCCTAAAGAAACTATTATTTCTCTTTTTTTAAATTTTATTTTCAGTAGATGTTTGGTAACTATTTGTTGTATGTCAGATTCTCTTCTAAGTACAAAGGAGATTCAAGTAGCTGCAGACTATAGCAAAATATAACGTGGATGCTCTTCAGTCTTCCATGAGAATACAGTTCTCTGTATTCTGACCTTTCCACACTTACCTTAAGTAAATGAGTGAGCAAATGTTCTGGACATCTCGGTGGCTTTGAAACTATTATATCACTCTCATGAATTTAGTGTCTTCATTAACAGAAAGTTGACATCGACTCAACCAATGTGTCTCAATCATCTAGAGTGTAAAGAAACAACACTCGGTTTACATCATCTTCTTATTCAACGGTAAGAGGTTTGCTCAGGTCATATAATTCGATCTTTCTTTCTTTCCTGTATTTCTGCTGTCCAGAAATACAAAAGTCCAGAAAACGCCTGAAATGTTCATGTTTATCAAGGCAAGACAAGAAATTTCAGATATTTAGGCATTTGATGGAAAAAACAAACCATTTTTGTTTAGGTGGTTCCTTAGGTGTCTCATATCACAAATCATCCTGATATTTACGCAATAGCCTGTGGGATGTGGTATACTAAATATAAATGAAGTTTAACTTATAAAATATCACATAAGTAAAAACAGAATCAATTTTTAGGGAATAATTGAAGGGAAAATTAAATACGGTGCAAATGGATTTTATGTAATCAACTCAATTATAAAACTTACAAGACTAAGGCTTTATATATTTTAAGGAGTTTAATTTCTTATTACTATTTCATAAAAATGTGAGACTAGAAGAGCATTAGAAAACAAGAATACAAACTACGCCATCCTAGAAAATGACAAAATAATATAAGACCAAATATGATCTTCAAATACTTTTGAAATGAAAATATTGGATGAAAGAATAATTTTTAATCCATTTTGAATCAAAATACAGCATACAACACACAGGCGAACACATGGACCTATAAACAGCAACATTCTTGTACATACCTCCTTGAAGAGATGTAAAAAAGTCTGAAATTAATTTTGTCTGCATCCATGAAAGAATAGTATATTTATTATTACCGTCAGAAATTTATTCAAAACATCACCATTATCCTTACTAAAATTACATAGAAATAATTTGTTTCCTATGCAGTCTTCATGCAAGGTATTTATTTCAAGTACTCATACATGTTTCCTGAAGGGTTTGGGCCCATTCATCTTATTAACTGAATGATTTATCTCTGTAGTTAACATTTGCCATGGAAATACCTACTTTGCTTTTGAAGCCTTCCATATATCTTTTTGGTATTTGTGGAGGGGAGGGTATTGTCATACGTAGTCTGACTGGGGATGACCAAAACAACCCAGAATTTCAATCATAAATATGACCATAGCTTCTGTGCTTAAAAATGATATGATTTTTTTCCTTCTAGAATCCTATCTGATGAAGTTTCAGAAGCATTGTTCCTTGTGTATTTAGCCACATTCAGTTCAGAAATACTTGAGCTATTCTTGTGCAAAAAGCTAATGCAAAACAAAAGTCCAGAAAATGCCTGAAATGTTCATGTTTATCAAGGCAAGACATGAAATAAACTGTATGTGAAAAATAATTGGTTCATAATATTTTTTATTATTTTTAGATGACATGAAGTAAAACAAGAAATGCAGACTTCAAATTAAAATCTATATTTAGAACATTGTTGCCCTTATTTTGCATGTAACATAAGATCAAGAATATAGAAAAATGCAATCATGGATCAAATTACTTTTTCCTTGAGCTGCTTGCTAAATTGCATCTGATTTTGCAAGTCTAGTGTTTCAAGTATCTTTATGCCTCTGTCTTTAGAGTTAAAGATGGATAGCAGATGGACACTGTATCTGTCATTAATGAACCAGTGTGTTTCTACAATGGGCCATGAACTACGAAGTCAGAAAGAAAAATCAGAAGTTTTCACAATACTGTGTAGAAAATGGACCCTTTCTATCAGAGACCAATGTTAAGGATATGACTTAAAAGTAGAACCAGTCATTTAACTTTGTACTGTTTGTTGCATGTAGTAACCAGCAAGGATTTTGAGAAAATAAGGAGTTCATCCGTAATGTAATTTGATATTTCACTAACATGGAGTCTTTTTAAAAGCATAGAGCAATTTGTAAGTATAATTAGTGAGTTTATTCGGAGGTAGTTGTCAAAAAATAATCATTGAGACTTTCTATAAGAGAATCCAGTAGGGAGAGGATAACCATAAAAGCCTTTCTAAATGATTTGTGCATGACTTCATTACTCTTAAAAAAAAAAAAACCTAGCCAACAGAAATGGCTGCCTCCAGACAAGTATACTTATCTAGTAAAAATACACATGCACTGACTTTTTTCCTCCTCTACTGCTAGCCTAGATATATATGTGTGTGTGTAATAATATATTAATATTATTATATTATTAATATAATAATGATTAATATTATACATTCTTATGATTAAACTTTATTTTGAAGAAATTGCAAATTAAAAATTTTCATGCAGCAAGATTAGCCACACCCCAAATCTATAAAATCTCAGTGAACTTCTCTGGTTATATTTTGTTTGTGATCTATTTGACAAAGCTTGTCTGACTATCGGAGTGTGGAGCTATCCGCTAGTTAGCCATAGAAGCCAAGCAGTGGTGGCGCACACCTTTAATCCCAGAACTCAGGAAGCAGAGGCAGATGGATCTCTGTTGAGTTCAAGGTCAGCCTGGGCTACAGGAGAATGATCCAGTCTAAAAGAGAAACAGAGCCAGGTGGTGGTGGCTCATACCTTTAATCCCAGTACTTGGGAGGTGGAGACAGGAAGGGATGTGGCTGGGCCGAGAGAGGACTATAAGGTGGGAGAAGACAGAAGTTCAGCCTATTCAATCTGAGGTTTCTTAGAGACAGGATCTTGCCCCTTTCGGTCTGAGGATTCAGTAGAGGTAAAAGGTCTCTCTAGTAGCTGGCTCATTTAATTCTCTGACCCTTCAGCATTTACCCCATATCTGACTCCAAGTTTTTATTATTAGGAACAATTAGAATTCATGGTACAGACTTCTCTAAAGTTAGAGTGGGCATGTTAATGCTGTAGAGTTTCGGACTGGATTTTACAATTCTGCTTCTCAGATATATTTTATGCACTTATCCACCACAAAAAAGAGAAAAAAACATGATAGAGTTAAAACAGAAAAATGATTGGCTTTATCTTCTCTTTCATGATCCACATGACTATTATCTAAATCTATCCTTCCTTGTCACCTAAATTTACTCCTTTCTCTTTTCCTTAATATCATATTGTACCCACGGGTATATTTAATTATACACTCCCTCCCCCACTCCACAATATAATAGGATTCCATATAAAGGAGAGCATGCTGTTTTTTTTTCTTTCTGAACTTGTGTGACCTCGCTTAATATTATACCTCCCAACTCCGTCCATTTTCCTGCAAATTTTGTGATTTAATTTTTATATAGAGCTGAATAGTATTCCATTTTATATGGGTACCAGATTATCATTATCCACTTGTCTAATGATTGATATCTTGGTTGTTTTTTTTTTTTTCTGTAATGAACAAGGCAGCAGTCACTGTGGGATTACAGATAGGATGTGGAATTCTACAGGTGTATGTGCAGGAGTGAAACACCTAAGGCATAATATAATTATAATTTTAGTTTTTTTGAGGAATCTTCAGGAGTGAAGTAGCTAGGTCATAATGTAATTATAATTTTAGGATTTTTTTTTATTTTGGAGGAATCTCCAAATTGTTTTCCCAAATCTGCTGTATTCACAGCTCACCCAGCAGTGCATAAAATTTCTCTTTCTCCAACTCCTCTTAAAATTTGTTGTCAGATTTCTGTATGACGGCCATCCTGACTGGAGTGAGGTATTTTATTTTTACAAATATATGATTGAAGAGAAATAGATATTTTAGAAACTCTGAATACAACTGGGTGTGTGTGGTGCTCATCATGCAATCCCAGCACTTGGAGGCGAAGGAGGAAGGGTCATTGCATGCTCAAGAATAGCCCTTGTTTCATACAGCTGTCAAATAAAACATCATCTTTGAAGTATCTTTTGAAATAGATTCATATGATCTAAAGAGAAGCTAGAACATGGCTTTTTAAATAGACAGAGTTTGCAGTGAAGTCTTGCTGCATGGCATTTCAAAAGTTTCCTCTAAACTAAAATAGATCACTGGATTAGTGCTACTTTAAGAAAATGCTCAATAACTATTCTCAAACCTACGTTGCTCCATTTTGAAATTGTTTTGACTGTAAGATGAAGGCTTTATTGAAGAAAAATGAGTACAGCCTAAGATTGTGAACCTAGGTGGGATGATAGCACATTTGGCTTGAATTTATAGAGTAAATAGTTTTGAATTAGTTTGAAGGGCACTAGAGAATGTCTTAAAATATAAAACCTGAAAATGGGTTGATCTTCCAGCTTTCCAAAAGACAACTCTGCCGGCCACACAAAACACTGAAAATCATCCATGTGTAGTCACATGGGGTACTTCAAAGATTCACAGCAATCATTTAGAGGAGAGCATGTGAGAACTGGAACAGAACTGGTAGTTTCTGATTTCTTCCTCATTTTCCATAAAAAGCCAAAGTAGAAACATGTCCAGACTTCCAAAACATAGCGATTTAAGAGAGAAATATTCATAAAATATCAGCATATTTTAAAGTCCTGAATAAAGTTTCCAGCATAAATAGCATCTTTATAAGAAAATTTTGAATGAACTGTGTTTACAAAATTATGAGAATTGTAATTTTGAAAACTTTTACAATAAGTGAAGTTATATCTTTTAGGTAGGGATTTTCTTTTTTTTTTTTTTTGGTCAAGTTAACCTTAGTTTTTAGTAATTGCTGTGGTTTACTTAGGATTTATATTGGCTTTTAATTTTCTTTTATGTTGTAATTCGTAATATTACCTTAAAAGTAAAATATGTGATAGATCCTTTCAATATACATGTATATCTTTACTATGTGTATGTGTATGCATGCCATGTGCATGGTGAAAACTAAATTCTGGCCTTCTGCAAGAGCAGCAAGTTCTTGTAACTATTGGGCCGTATCTCCAGCCCCTTGATAACTTATTTATCTGCTATTTAGTTGCTTTTATTTCAACCCTTAAAATGTTGCTACTCAAATTTTATAACTTTATATGACTTGTTAATTAAATAAAACACTACAACTGATTTATTGTGTAGTAACATCCCACATAAGCATGTAGCATGTACATGGAGGAAAGATTCACATGAAGAAAAAAGCACATCAAAGCAGATAAAAGTGCATATTTCATATCTAGTCAATACTGATGCTTATAAGATGATATTAAATATATGATTTCTGTCTTCCATGTTGGTGTTATGTCATTTAAAAACAACATATCTCTTAAGGAAATTTTGAACCAAAGAAAAGTCAAATTTTATTAAATTCCCACTGTGATTTAAATCACTCCAGTTTTAAAAGGCTATGATATTGAGTCACACATGATGAAAATGGAAAGGCATGAGACCTAGAAAGACCTTATATGTTTGTTAACAAGGTGGGAACTGTGAGGAAATACCCACACTTTGTAGTGCTTCAGCAAACTACTCCCCAACTCAATGACAAAAGAGCAACCATTGTCCACTGCAATGTCTTCAGGAAGAGGGTAATGGCAACAGCAGAGGCCAAAGAAGAATGCTGAACTGGAAACCACCATCCAAGGCAAATCCTTTCCTTCCATTTGGTTGTAGTGTTTTTACTTTCCCTGGGAAGGTGAACTGTGGGAGTCTTGTCCTCTGAATAATCAGAAATCAGTTGGGGGTTTGTCTTGCTTAGTGGGTTTTAGCTTTAAGCTCTTATCTGAGTTGAGTTCTCTTTGCATCTTTAGACAGCATACATTTATGGCAATACTGGAAGGTCAAAGTAGCAAAGTCTTCTGTTGTAGGAGGTGGCTTGTTCATTTTCCCAGCTGACCAGACCCCTAAATAATCACACAGAAACTGTATTAATTAAATCACTGCTTGGCCCATTAGCTCTAGCTTCTTATTGGCTAACTCTTACATATTAATTTAACCTATCTTCATTAATCTGTGCAACACCCCAAGGTCGTGGCCTACCAACAAAGCTTCAGTGTGTCTGTCTCCTGCAGCAGCTCCATGGCTTCTCTGGACTCTGCCCTTCTTTCTCCCAGCATTCAGTTTAGTTTTCCCCACCTACCCTATCAGGCCAAGCCAGTTTCTTTATTAACCATTGGTATCCACAGCATACAGAGGGGAATTCCACATCAGTCTTCCACTAGTCACAGCAAGTCACTGAACTAAGTCAAGTCATTGGGATATAAAAATGTAGCATCTCTAGTGGGGAAACAGCTTGATTGCATTTGACTTTATCGTGTTTGTGAGTGTTAACGAGAAAAAGTTGTGGTAGAATACCATCACTTTATCCAGTAGGAACAAATACTCCTATAATGTCAGTGCTGTCTGTTCAGTTTGACTACGCTAGAAACTATGTGTTTGTATATTGATAGTGGGTGGCTGAGGTCTTACTCATGTTTCAATGAAGCTGTTAAAACTCTTATCTACAATCCTATTCCCATCCAGACCAATCTTCAGACAAGCGTTGCCATAATAAAATTTCTAACAGATTACTGAACATACTATAGGCATGCTGGGTGCTATCACTTCATCACTACCCGCTACTAGATCCAAGCATTCTCCACGTTGCCTGTCTTATGGAAAATAACAGAGGAAGATAGTCAAACAATATGCACATTTAAGCGAAGAGAGAAATCAGTATAGACAGGCTTGTGATCATTTTACTTTCTTTATTTGTACATTCTTCAATATCCCTGCCTAGGGAAAAGTGCCACTCCCAGTATCTGGGTCTTCTCACATCAATTAAAGCAAAAAAGATAATCCTCTATGGTCATCTCCCCAGGTCAGACTAATCTAGATGATCCTTCATTGATTGTCCTTTCTCAAGTAATTCTTGAGTGTGTCAAAGTGACACTAATTATCAAAGATGGCAAATGTCTTCAGTTACTTTTGCTAAAGTCTAGTGTGTGACTTTAAAAGTTACTAATGTGTAGATAAATTATTGTTTGATATATTTTTATAAGTATGTGTATGTATAATATATGTATGATTATATATATATATACATACATATTTCAGTCTTCTTAAAGTTAATTGTAGTTCTATTGTAATCCCAAAGATAATAGTGCATAAAGTTCTTGAAAATGTGCCTGTTCCTTGAGAAGCTATTTTCCTTTGGAGTCCCACTCACTAGACTGGGCATGTTTGGGCTCTCTAAACAAAGGCTAACAGGAGCTGTCTTCTATCACATCTGGCAGGACACCACAGAGGGGTGAGGTCTGGAGTGTGACCTGTGCTTCACGAAGTCCTCCCCCTTTCAGAACAACCACTTCCATCCTCTAAGCCCTCACAGGAGAGTCTGATTGAATTCATACGAACAGATATGTGGAGAGGTGTCTACTTCCTTCTTATTTATTACATCTTAGAAGAGAGGCGACTCCTGTCCTTAGTGACATTTAGATTGAATCTGTGACCACCTAATTAGCATCATGATATTTCCCAAATTTATAAGGTCATTTTCACAAATACTTGCAAGTCTCTAACAATTATTTCATATCACAGTTATTTACAATTTGAGGTTGGGATTTGAAGGACAGTTCAATGCAGGTAAATGCACATGGTGTTTGTGTAGAAGACCTGGGTTCAGTTCCCAGCACCCACATGGCAGTTTATAAGCCCAGTTCCCACTTCTGGCCTCTGTTTTTATCAGGCATGTGTATAGTACATGTACATACACACAGGTAAAATATTACACATAAAATCAAAATAAATGAATCTTAAAAAGACATTTAAATATTGAGGGCTGTGGACCATAAGCCTTTATGGTACAAATGAGAACATAATAGTTTGGAATGTGGATATAATTTTATTCATTCAAACTCTAAAACAGTTTCTTAAATTGGATCAAAAATATAATGTATGATGGATAGTGAAACAGAAATTGTACCTTACTGCTACTTTTCAAAATTGCTTCTTCCTAAGAAGAATGAAAACTTGCCGGGCAGTGGTGGCACACGCCTTTAATCCCAACACTCGGGAGGCAGAGGCAGGTGGATCTCTGTGAGTTCGAGACCAGACTGGTCTACAAGAGCTAGTTCCAGGACAGGCTCCAAAGCCACAGAGAAACCCTGTCTCGAAAAACAAAAAACAAAAAACAAAAACAAAAAAAGAATGAAAACTTATCATAGTTGGTATATTGTCTCTAAAATTTGGTTTGCATGTCTACCCATTAATCATATTTATTTAATTTCCCTGGAAGGTAATGTCCTAGATAAATGGACAGACAATTCTTCTGTGCAGAACCATCAACCAACAGTGACTTTATATTTCAGGTGGCCTTACCAATCATGACTTTGTTTTCCCCACCTAGTTTTTCTTAACCTAAAAGTCACGAAGTACTCATAATACATAGTCGAATGTTGAAATTTGTTGGTTGCATAGTATTATCATGACTTTCAGAGTAAGCTTTACTTTGAAAGTGAAAATCTTTAAAATCAAGAGAATTACAAACTTGAATGTAGAACAGCATATATAAGAAAAAGAGTGATATAGCAAATATTGTTGGGTATAGTCAATTAAAAAATGCAGCCGTATTATTTTATTGGCTTCTGGGAACATGCTTCAAAACCCAGTATGCAGATTTTGTGGTAATGAGAAAAGACAGTATCAGTAGCAGAATTCAGTGCTGTCTAGAACACCATTTTAATACAGAAAACATCGCTTTAGAACATTGTCAAGCACCCTTTATCTGAAATTTCACTCTTTCAAAAAAGCTACAAATTTCTCATTGTTTGACACTTTACCGATTTATTACTTTGCGTCTAGGAAAGTTGCATTGCTAAATGTTTGTAAAAATTAATATTTTCTGTAAAGGCAGTAAATTTATACCAAGGGCAACTGAAGATCTGGGACAGAGATTGACAGGCCCTAAAGTTATTCCAATGTCATATTAAGAAATGTGGCTTGGATACATCCACCATTGTTATTCTCTGTTCCTTCCCTGTTTGGTTAGTATCAAATACCAGCCTTTTGTTTATTGTGCAGGAAGCTTACAAAGAAAAAGCAAATTCTCAGCCATTTTGGCAGACATTTGAATACAGTGTTTTAGCACATGTATCATCCCAACGGAACCTTGAGCATTCTGACCATTAGCTGGGTCAACAACTAGACACAGAGGGCCTCACCTGCGTAACCTGAGCAGGTCTTCAGCCTGGCTCTTTGATTGGCCTTTCACAGGCCAGTAGTTTTTATTTCTTCTCATCTGATGGCTATTGTGTTAACAAACCAAGCAAATCTCAGCAGCTCATTGACAATATAGTAAAATGAGATGAAAATTTCACCGGTTAAAGAAAGCCTTCTTTTTATGGTTTTGGCATGAGCTAGGTTTCATGTGTGTCTCTGTAATCAAATAAGGAAAAAAAATCTCCCCCCACACAAATCAAATAAACAAACAAACAAGAATGCAGTGGTTACACTTAAGGACTAGGAGTCCCTCTGTGCCTGATTGAAAACCAAGATAAGTACTACACCAAAACAACATGGTATTGTTCCTGTCACTGACAAATTACTGCCAGGCTCATCCCAAAGTTGTTTTTGTAGCACTAGTAACTGTTACCTAATTTACATTTTTTAATATGAATCCTGGTTCAAGACAAGTCAAGTGATGACGTTTGCAACTGCTGGAAGCCAGCTGTTTCCTGTCAGGCGTTGAGAACAAAGAGGTGGAGTTGTGGTCATTGAGTTCCTGAGGTGAGTGTCGTGTTAAGAATTTCATGGCGACTGGAGACTTTGGCAGCATGGAGATGCAGTTCTAAGCAACGAAAATAAAACTTAAAAAGAAATAAAGCAAACAAACAAACAGATCCCCAAACTGGAAGGAAGACAATGTTGCCTATTGCACAACAGGAGTACTTGTTCGCATATTGCAACAGTGAGCTGCAAATTAATATCTAATTTCAAATACATGCAAGACTTTTATTCTAAACAAGCTGTACAAGAAAAACCCCAAATAAATGGTCTTAGTTATGTTTCTATTTTCAATCACCTTTGCCCATGTTATTTAAATTTTAATATTTTCCATAATAATTTATTTAAAATTATTTGATGATAGTACTTGCCTTTAAAAATGTCTAAGCTTATTTGATTACAGTGTGACCTGGCATGTCTAGTGTCTCCTTAAGGAAACTGCTTGGGCATCCTTGGTATTTGCCTCTACCTAGCTGCTTGTTTCATCAGTTAGACATGACATGTTGAAGACTTTGAAAACCAGTTTCCTGTGTCCTATCCAACACAATACAATTGACAAGAAGACACAGCTGAAACACAAATTATATGTGTATCAGCCTGCATACAATAGAAAGGCAAATAAAATGACTCTAATGTGTTCCATTCATTATTAGTGCAATTCAAGAACTTAAATAGCCCAAGCCATTATTGAATGAGACTAAAGACATATTAAAAATACATAAAGATGGTGATTTTCTAGCAAAAATTCTATTCCTCAGCTATATGAATTGCTTTCCTTACATTTAAATCGTTGCTAGTGCTGAAAGGCAAAATAAAGCCAGATGAATATGTCATGTTTCTCTTTAAATCTAACACTTTATGTCTGTTCCCAGTGTTCTATACTAGCATTGAAAGATTCTAAAATTTCATATCCTATGCATGTGTGTTAATTCTTTTCATGAGAATAAATTCACTATGCTTTTGCCAACAGAGGGCTTCTGGGTTGGATAGTAAAGAAAATCACTGGAGATGCCTCAGACATTTCAACGGGGCTTTACAGCTCTCAGTGAGAATTACAAGATCTTTGTATGTAGATTTTCAAATCTTGATTTCAGAGGAAGTCTAGTGACTCAATAAAAAAGTCTGTTGGCTACTACTACTGCTGCTACTACTACTACTACTACTACTACTACTACAACTACTACTACTACTACTACACACACACGCACAGAATCATTCCCCACCTGACTATCCTGTTTATTCCATTGCCAACTCATATGAAACTATGTCCTCAGCCCCAATTTCTTCCTGCTTCTTTTTGTTCTCTCTGCCGTTATGCCTCCTTCTCAGAGTTGCTCTTCCATGTCACAGGTCACCTCCAGGGTAGATAAAAACATCAGTTTTCTTCCAGGTATGGTTGCTTTGACTGAATTTCTAGTCATCACATAGTGAAAAAAAAAGTAGTTTAGGTATACCAAACACATAAGACTGAGGCTCTGAGCATGGCAACAATTCTGACATTACTCACTAGAGTTTTGTAAAATGGCTATTAATTATGAGATCTGTCCATGTATTCAGATCACAGGAATGATAGATGCTTGTTTCTATTAAGTGTTACTTGCATTGCTTAAATGTATAGTGTATAGTTAATCAATGGTTGAAAAAGAAGTGAAATTATATATGGACATTATAACTGATTGTACATTTAAGGCAACCTGAAAGTACCGTGTGTTCTCCTGCTCTCTTCAATGAGTGCTATGACATCCTTAGTTGATGAAAGACTCTAACCCAAACTGACATAAGCCTGTATGGCTGTGTCCCTTAATTTTCTCAAAGAAGTACTTTGAAAAGAAGTTGATTCATGACAGAATGAGCTAATTCTAGGAACTGTGTGAATGCATTAATGGACTACTTCCTACGTGGTGCAACAAATGGAATATTCTTTTAAAAGGAAGAAACATCACAAAATGTTTGCAGAAACAAAAGAATAATAAATTTTTAATTACAAAGTGAATGAAGTAGATAGACCAGTGTCACAATAAGGAAACCCATCCTAGTCCATTAAAGTCTAACATCTGAAAGCACTAAGCAATCTGTCTCTTTCTACTATAATGGAACAAAGGGACTGAGGTGCAAGCATCTGAGCAGGCCCTCATGCATTTACACTGACCATTGCTTTAACTACTGCCAGCAATGTTCAAAGAAGCTGTTCCCTATGGACAATATCTGCAAAAGTTCTGATTATATTTACATGCATGCAAATACTTTTACATATAGCTTTTTGAATGAATCATTGACTTAAGAGAGACATTAGATACAATAGTTTTTAAGAGTTAAAAGTTGACATCTTTGATACCATTCATGAAACTCTCAGGGTTCCACAGATGGAGTTCTATTGATGTTTAATTATCTACCATATAAAACCTTGCATTTTTTTAAAGAAATCAGATTGGCTAGTTTATGTTGGGCTGTTTTTGTGTGTTTGTGTGTAAAAACAGTGTAAGAATTACTCTTTGATGCAATTTAATGCAGGCAGTTTAGGTAATATGCATATATATGGCTTAATCTAATTTGTATATTAGAATAATCTGACTGAAAAAAAATTTATATTTTGTGGCAGTCTTGAAATTTGGTGTTTTTATGTTTTACTGATGTATTATTCTATAATTGATTAATCAGTTAAAATTTGATTCTATACATGCAATGAGGAAGCTATATATACAAGATAGGTTGTTCAATTTAAATATGGGCAACATACATTCTAAAATTATTATTATTTAGAAAAATCTTTGAAAATAATGACCAAAGAAAGCATGCTTTTCTTCTTATTGGAATCATATTTTCTTCTAAAACTATAATTCTTGGAATTGTTTTTACTTCTAAGTACTGTCTCAGAATTTTTTTACCAGGATAGAAATGATTTATGCATATATGTCAGAATAGACTAGCCTCTAACCACTTTTCATTGTCGTGTAGAATGCTTGACATGTAATCTGCTTAACTGAGGAGCTATAGTTTTTATTTCTTTTTAAATGGATGAAAATTTACTGCCATATGCCTGGTGGATACTGGAGAGTATATTATGGAATAGAGTATTTTCTCAATAAAATGCATAATTATCTTAGCTCTTACATTGATTACCTGTAGGACATTGATAAACTACAATGTTTCCCAAGTATGAAGAAGACTTTGTCCCTTGTAATTAGAGAGACAATAAACTTTGAACATTTTATGTTTTGTGTCAGTGGACTACATTCACAGATACTGAAGTAGAAACTATATCTTTAAATTTTCCTGAGATTTACTTTTACTTTTGAGCTTTCTTCGGAAACAAATTGTGCTTTAAATCTAGGACAATATTTTGGAAACAAATGAATATTCAAAATAGACTAGTATAATATGCAGTATCATAAGGATGATTATTGGGTCACACATGTAACTCCAGTGAACAAATTTTATTTAGAGAAACAGACCTAAATGAACCTAAATTATACATAAATCTTGCAAAATTAGACTTTCTTAGTAACAAAATTGTCATATCAATTCTATGACTTCAGGATAACCCAGT
Organism: Ondatra zibethicus; assembly: GCA_004026605.1. Taxonomy (NCBI): domain Eukaryota; kingdom Metazoa; phylum Chordata; class Mammalia; order Rodentia; family Cricetidae; genus Ondatra; species Ondatra zibethicus. The sequence continues at coordinate 13,290 of PVIU01003212.1, read as the reverse complement.
TTTAACAATTACAGCCCAAGTGTCCAAACCAGTGTCAAAATTTTGCATTTTAAAAATTGTTGTATTAATTTTAACTTCTACACCTCATTGCATCTTTTTTGTTTCTGGAATGCATGTTTGTGTGTAAGCCCTATTATTATTATGTTTTCTTGTAATATGTTATTGCTTCCGCTTTTCCAGTAAAGACTCCTGGCTTCTGTGTTTCCAATCAAGGTCGCCATTAAACAGCCACAAAGGTTAGTGTTAGTTTTGTTTGTAGCTACAGATCTTAGTTTTATCTCCTTGGCAGTGGTTTACAAATTCCTGCTAATGCTAAATTAGAACTGTAATTTCGGGAGGCTTCTTCTCTTATTTTCCTTTCCCCTTCCCTGCTGCAGAGCAGAGATGAGGAGGGGGGGGATCCACTGAGGAGATGAAAAGCATCAACAAACTCGCCCTGTGGGACAGTGGATAAGGAAGACCACAGTTGTTTGGCCAGGGCTTCTGCATCTTATTAATGTCACCAGGCTTCTCCAACCCTCGGTGGCAGAAATTTGGACTCTTCCTGTTCTTTGGAGACCTTAACGTGAACTGAAGTTCACTAAACTCTGTAACTAAATAAAGATTTCTGAAAATTCCCTCCTTCCTTACAGCAAATGGGTTAGTATTGCTGTTGCCCCCAAGCAGCTGCTGGCTATACAAAACCTGATGCACTGAACTCGAACTCTATCGCTTGGGCAGCCCCTTTTCTCGGACATTATTAGCCTGTCCCGTCAATTTGTGCTTCAAAACATGTTGTTAATGAAGTACTAGAAGGGAACATGCTGTGTTGTATTTACTGCACAGTGCTGGCTCCTGAAGTCTGAAGGGAAGCAAACTTCTGATTTTGCAATTGAACCGATGTTCATTTATTTCAAGGACAAATAAGTTAGAGTGAGAAGGTAGAAAAGAGTGTTAGGATTAGATATGAAGAAGGATATTTTGATTCTTCTTCATGAAACATTTAGAATGTTTATGGAAATAAATTTTCAGTCCATTAAGCACACTCTTGACTGTATTATCATTGTATAGTTTTAAATAGACATATATTTAATGATTTATATCTGATTAAGCAAAATAATAAATGCAAGTATTATAGAAAACAATATGATAGTTTAGTTTTAGCAATGATTTTACTGATAACAATGGACGGTGTGGCAAGCTTATATGCTTGAAATGGCAATAGTTAAATAACAAAATATTTAAAAGCCAGTATTAATTTGTCCCATTTAATAAGACCAATGTATGAGAAGAATGTAATTTATTAGATTAAGTGGAAGTACAAATCAAAGCTAGTGAAAGATTTCATGGATTATACAATAATTTTCTATTTCAGAAGCTGTAGTAATATGTAAAGGAGAATTTTTTTTTACACAAATGAAAGAATTTGGCTCATTTTCAAGTATTGAAATAGACCTCAAATTTTGCCAAATTTAACTACTTAATGTATTGATGTATTAACAAATTCATAGCTCACATTCTACACTTTCCACTTTTCATTGGCTTGCATAATGATTGGCACATTGTCTGTTTAATCTTCATTCACACGCTATGAAGTAGGTACCAATAATTATCTGAATTTTTAAGATGTTGACACTGAGACATTGAGCGGATAAGCTCCAGCCTAGGGTTTTAGCTCAGTGTCTAGCCTAATGTCTGTTGCAGTGCTCTTAATTACGACACAACATTCTCTGTATTCTATTTTCAATGCTATGAATCTAACCTAAGACCTCATGCATACTTGAAACGTTCTTATTTTTTTTCTTATCAGTGCTTTCAACTTTTCTATCTTACACGAGCACCCCATTCACTATATCTAAATAACTGCATAATTATCTGAACCTTTTTGGTTATCAAGGTTAAACCAGACTTTCCAGAGACTGTGACTAAGAAAAGATGGCCTGTTCTGACTCATGGAAGACTGTGACCTTTGGTCTGTCTCTAGCTTGGGAATCATGCTGTTTCGTGTGACTTTTGCTTGGTGAACTCCAAGGATCTTGTCTTTCTGTCACGTCAATCATCTTTTATCAAGAGCCATGGGAACTCCAAAGACTTTTTCTATGCTTTCCAAGGGAAATAAGAAACAACATAGTTCATTCTTTTTCCTGCATTGAGATTCAACCTGTAAGTGAAACAGTCCAGAGGCAGGAAAACTGTCACAAACACATAAGACCTCACACTTAGCCCATCTTTCATATTTGTTGTTAAAATTTGTAAATATTATGGAAGAGATAGTTTTTATTATTGGTCTGGGTATTGGCCGCCAGTACTCTTCAAAAGGTTTTAGTGGCATTTTATAGAGAGAGCTTTATACTTGTTGGTAACCAGTTTCCAGGGCTTTGAGTGCAGAGGTTTTTACTGTAGAATAGAAGGAATGTGTATCCAATAGAAACCATACTTTGACTTTTGCATTTTTATCTTTTCCTAGGCTGGTGATCGGCAGCAGGATGCTTTCTATTGGAGTTGGACAGCAGTGGCGGCTGCAGCCCTGCTAGACCACAGCGTGTCAGAAGTTAACAACCCACATTCTGCAGTATGTTTCTGAACTGTGACATATGATCGGCTAGCTCACTAATTCATGTTACTTTCAGTTTATGATGGGTTATCAGAATGTGACCCATTTATGTCAAGAAGGAACTTTAATTAAATATAAAATCATTTTTGACATTCCTTGTTTTTGTTATTGAGATAAGGGCCATTCCATAGCCCAGGTTGGCCTAGAATCCATTACTATGCTTTCAGGACGTACATTGAACTACTCCTGATCCCTCAGCCTCAGACTCTCATAGGCAGAAATGACCGTGGCCAGCTTCAGTTTTTACTCTCTCGGTTGCAAACTTTTACAACACATTGTTCAAAAATACTCATGTTGCTGAGCTATGATCCACACGTTCTTGCTACTGAAGCCAGGATTTAAGTCAGTTTACTCACTGTCTGAGTTGCTAAATGTGCTAAGCATTTCCATAGACACCTGAAAGAGTTAACATCTAATAGGTAGGTTAGGTCCGGGCCAGTTTGTCTCCCGATATGCTGTAGAATGCAGTATCCACGTGATGACTGAACCTGAAAACTCCCCACCAGATTCATACATTGAACTTGAAGCTTCTGATCGTGTGGTGTTCTTTTGAAGGCTGTGGAGCCTTCAGGTGGTAGGGACTGGATGGCTGAAATAGTTCACTGAAACTAAAGCCTGCGTCTGACTCTGGACTGCTTTCTCTGTTTCTGAGCCGTTTGAACACCCGCTACGGTATATCTCCCTTACATAAACTCAGTCACGTATTCTCTTATATGACATACTGAACTCCTGTGACGGCCAACCTTAGTGGTCGGCTTGCTACACCTGGCAAGTGTACCTTTTCAACCCGTCAGTTGAAAAAAATGTCTCCATCAGATTGGTGTGTACGTGTGTGAACATGGTATTTTCTCGTTGCAGACTAACATAAAGGGTGCTAGCCCAATGTGGGCCATGCCATCCCTCCGCTGGTAGGCCTACATTCTATAAGAAAGGTAACTGAATGTGATTTCGAGAGCAACCCAAAAGGCAGTATTGCTCTATGGTCTCTGTGCTTCAGCTCCTGCCTCCGTTTTCCTGCATGAATTCCTGTCCTGGTTTCCCTCAGTGACAGGCTGCAAGCTGTAAGCTGTCATAAAGCCTTTTCTCCCCAAGTTGGATTTGGTCAGTGTTTCACCATGGGAACAGAAAAGCAAACTAGATCACATCCTGAGCCAAAGTAAAAGTCCTTTTCCTTGTCTGTTTCAGGTATTTGCATCCCAATAACAAGAAAGTACCCAATACAATGATCTTAGACAGTATTGACTTAAAACTAGCAATTTGATTAAATTACTTTAACTGATAAATGGATATAATATATCATTAGCGCTATTATTTAAATGTAATTACAAAATTCAAGGACTGTCGATCTGGGCTTAATAAGAGGGGGGGACCGTAGGAGGCATTTAGGATATGAGGGGTCCTCTCTCTTGAATGGAGTTAGTGAAGAAGACTCTATACAAGGCTATTTCTTGCCTTCCACCTTCTACCATGCGACTACAGAGCATTCATCCCCTCTAGGTAATATGCTATTGAACCTATTAGTGCTTTTACCTTGGATTTCTCAGGCTCCAAAAACAGGAAAAATAAATTTCTATTCCTTATATTATTCTGCCTGTTTTTTTAAAAATAGTATCAAAACTAAGACAGACAAAAAAATTACCAGGTACACTCATTAAAATTCCACTACAGCAGCATATTTTGAGTCATTGAAAGCTGTTATACTTACTGCTAATAAGTTACTGAAACTCATAACAAACATTTTTTTCCACCACTGGACAGGTCAGTCAGACAAAAAATGAACAGAGAAATAAGGGAACTAACAGATGTTATGAGAAACATTTTTTAAATGACGCATCCTGCTATTTGCCCAATTGGGCATATCATGCAAAGTCTTGTAAAATGTTGGCTTTACGAAAAGATAAACATAGAGATAAAAGTCCAACTCATTTATTTTTTCTTATTTTAATGATTTCCAATAAAATAATTATCTCTTTAAATTCATAGCAGAGTAAGAGAGAGGGATTTGGAGTTTTCAACTGGGAAAGTCTGGCTGTCACTCAGTTTCGGTTCACACCTTTTATGAGTGTGATGAGATCAACTATGTCTTATTTACTAGCACTATAGCCACTTGAAAAACACTAATTTCTGGATAATTAGTGGGTAGAGTTGGAAGAGACTGTGCTTTGTTTGTTGGAGATGGATATATGTAAAAAAGGAGTAGAAGTCTTGCTTCCTAGAGACTCACAGATAAGGGTGGAATGTAGTCTGGTGACCTTCCTTGGCCCTTATACCAATCTTTAAAATAATTGCTCAGAAATCATAAGATTGTGCCACTTGCAGGATTTCTTGTTCTGTGTCTTTCAGTATGTCCCTCCCAACTGTTTTATTATTTACCTTATTCTGTTAGGATCCTTAAAAGTAGATTTTTTTCTTCTTGTCTAGGGTAGAGCATTTTAAAAATAATGTATTTTCAAACATTTTTCAGGTCTGTTCTTAGGTCCTTCGCACATCCTCTGCAAATAAACTTACCGGTGTCCTATACTGGTGACACTATGCCTAGTCAGAATAAAATGGTAGTTAGTATATGAACTAATGATAGTTCCCCTTCTCCTCTCTCCAGTTTCATTTCCCCCCTCCCAGTCTTGTGGTTTTTATTTTTTATTTTTTGTGGTCTGACTTAAGACACTTGTAATCTATGCATGCTCAGGCACCACGCTGAAAGAGGAGGCCGCCTTGGCTTTCTTCTCTTTACATCCACTTCTCATTGAATTACCTTAACATAAGCCTAACTTTTATCAACTATATTTTCCTTTTCATCATACAACATTGCTATTTATTTTTAAAAACAAATAGTTTATTACCGTGTATGTGTGGTATGGTGGCGGCGGCAGCGGCAGTGGGAGTGGTGTGTGTGTGTGGTACACAGATTGTGTGAATGTCAAAGGACAATTTAGGTGAACTGTTTCTCTCCTTCCCCCATGGGGATTGAATTTAGGCTGTTAGGCTTTCGTGCCCAGCACTTGTCTTAGGTAATTAGACAGGGAGAGGCCTTGGAGGCCACTGAGGATGAATGTCTCCCTTGATATCTGAATTGGATACCACCTCAGGTTTCCCTGGTAGGACTAGAATTTAAAAAAAAGAATCCATACATGCCATTGATTAGGTCTTCTGGTCAAAAGAATGGAATACTGCTGCATTCAGGTGGAGACATGACCATGTCTTTTCCAAATATGAAAGCTTGCTTACTTTTGCTTTCATCCTTAATACTTATTTAGCTGAGGCTGACAATCTCCTGGCCAAGAGTCCGCTGCCCCCACAGCCCCACTACAGATGACACTGTAGTGAAGTTTGGTTTATCCAAGCTATGCTAAAGATATAGGAGAATAATTATTCCCTTAATGAAATAATGTACTTACTCTTTCCAGTAACATCTTCCCCAACGCTGACACTTACAGAGTCTTGCCATGAAGTCTGTCCCCTTTTCTGAGTTCTAACTCAGGAAAGTTTCCTCCTCCTCTTCCTCCTCCTCCTCCTCCTCCTCATCCTTCTTTTTCTTCTTTCTCCTCTCCTCCTCTTCACTCTCCCATATCATCTCCTCTATCTCTGTCTCTCTTTGAATGCTGGCAAAAGACCTAAGCCTGTTTTCTCTAATATCATTTCTCTGAATGTTCTCCTCCCTTCCTCCATGCATGTTTGCTAACTTCCTCTATTGAACATGCCAGCTCTCTCTAAGTTTAACTCAAAAAGGCATGACTTTCTCTTTTCTTATTAAGATTTACAGCTTGCCTACACTGTGTTCTTCCCTTCAAATTCTATTAAAATTGTTCCTAAGCTTCCTTCTGAGAAACTTTTGAAATTCCTTTTATTAATGAAACTAAGAATCTAAAAGGGAATCAATTTTCCCTGATGACACACATACTGAGCCATCTTGTAGGAACTATTTGTCATTTTTATAGTACGCTTATGCATATATTGTTTTTATGCATTTTCATATCGTTTCAGACCTGACCAACAATGAGAACAAGTATCTATCATACACACACAACTCTGGTCCAGGAATATCAGGTCATGCGTAACATGCCTTTTTCACACCTGTATCATTTTCCATGCTGCCTTTAACCCGGGATTTTCTTGCCTTCTCCTTCTTACCCAGATCTTTTTCTAGAAGATCCCTCACAGTTGTGGATTCCTCTCGGATATGTCTTCTTACATATCCCGGGTTGATGACATGCCCACTCAGTGCTTATGTCATCCACATAGTATGTCCAAACAGCTCCTGTTTGTAATTGTTTCGGAACCTGTTGTCCCTACTCCAATGTGAACATTTTCTTCTAGATTCTCAAAGAATATATGGCAATTCTAAAAATTTGAATGAATAAGTGATTTCGAAGTTATATCTATAAAACACACCCATTTTCTTCCTCCTGAAAGATCATGCTGGTCAGCACCTTCAACTTCCTGCTAGCTATCTTTCCCAGGAATTGTTTTGAAAAGTACCCTCAAGTTGAAAGCTCTGAAGCAGCATGTTGATGCTTCTATGAGCTCCGTTCTATTCTCCCCGCCTTTTAGGATAGAAGCTTTCCCATCAGAATCCCTCTCTTCCCTCTTAACTCTGGTGTTATTCCATTGCGTTCCACTTGTACTCTCTCCCCTGTCCCAGGCTTCCTCAACGTCAGTTCTGCCCTTTTCAGACATTGCTTCCGTTTTCTGATCGCAAGGAGCTGCTCTGCAGGTCTGAGCTGTCATTTCCTGGGGCTGGGAGGAGTGTCAAGATGTCTCTACAGACTCATCTGCTGACAGTGAGGATCGTGATCCTGCTTACTAGCCCTGAAAAAAACAGGACAGCTCATACCACTGTTGCTGTCACCACCCCATCTGCTCACTTCTGCCTATCCTGAAAGCAATATAAAACAGAGCCACATGGTGTCAAGCCTGTGAAACCGGTAGCCTGTTTCCTTAGATTACAATTTCTCTGACCCTACGTTTTGAGGACCACTGTTACTGATTTGAGGAATCAAGGTTGTCTGTCACTCCCTTCACTCTGTCTCGTTTCTATAAAATCAGAGGCGTTCATCATGCCTACTGTGTAAATAATCTATTAATTTAAAATTGCCACTTGTACCAGGGGTTTCATTTCTCATTGTCAAAGGACAGTTTTCCTCTCTACAAATAGAACTTGAGAGCACAACATAAAACAGCAGAGAGGAGCAGCTAGTCCAGTTTTTGTTAATAAAGAAGTAGAACAAGAAATAATATCAGTCTGATCTGGTCTGATATTGCCATTTTAATACCTTGCTTGCTTTATTTTGCAGGCAAACATATAGTTTTTCATTTTCTTTCCTAGAAAATTCCGATAATTTGGTGGTGTTGATTTTATATTTGTGAACACACTTATGAAGAGACAAAGATTCTAACCTTTCAAATCTGGGTGCCTTCTTTTTCCTTCTCTGTGCTAAAACTACTGTTTTCTACTTTTCTTTCTCACAATCTCCTTCCTTCTATGCTCTGTCTTGTCTCTCCTCTCTCTCTCTCTCTCTCTCTCTCTCTCTCTCTCTCTTCTTTTTCTTCTTTTCTTTCTTTTTTATAATAGAAATCCTAATGGGTATGAAGTAGTATCTACTCATAATTGTTATTTTCACTTCTATAAGGATTACCAAGGCTGGGAATCTTTTTATATTTATTGGCCATTTCTCTGCTTCTGCTCTCCACTGACTCTTTTTCTCTCTCATTTGCTTGCTCTCTCTCTCTCTCTCTCTCTCTCTCTGTCTAATTACTTTCTGTAGAACTTTTAGCACTCACTATACTAAGAGGTGATGAAAAGTGGGCTTCTACTCCTTGTTCGTGTTCTTAGACCAAAAGCTTTTAGTCTTTCATCATTGAGTTTGATGTTACCTGTGGACTTTGACTATTTTTCCAGTGTTATTGTTTCATGTCTCAATCTCCTTCAGATTTGAAATACTGCAATAGTATTTCTACCTCCCACATGACAGCTTTACACCTATTTCGTGACTTAGTGGAATGCATATTCCATCTATCTACAGATGTTCAGCAATATATGACTCCAGGGTATATTGAAAAGCATATGCACCTGTTTAATTTTGACATTTCCTGTGCCACCTCCCCAGGACTGGCACCCTAGGCTGCCAGATGCCTTGGCTCACCACACTCCCTGGGATCCAAGTGGGAGTCTGATAACATCCCTGAATTTATTTCACATTTTAATTGGTCATAATTCATACCTTCATGTCTGTTTATACAGCCTTAACTTCCCTTCACTGCCTTGCTGGTAAAATAACTCACTCTATCTGGCCCTTCACCTCCCTTAGACTCACTCTTGTGAGTGTGGTAAAGTCTGTACCTCACAAAAAGTGAGCTCCAGTAAATGTGACTGAAGCCGACAGAGCCGTGATAGCCCTCACACATCAACAGGCACCAACAAATGTTGCTACTTAGGACAGTAGCATTTCACAGCTGCTAATAAGTCCTGTGAGAAAGTACAGCTGTTGTGTGCGGTCGAGGATAACAAAAACATTCCAGGAGTCGCAGGAGCTGTGCAGGAGCAGCAGCAGAAGACAGGGCAGCCTCTGACTTCAGAAACGTGCTAAGGAAGCTTGACGTGGATAGCACTCTACTTGATTAAAGTCAGCAAGCACAACAAAGTTAATCGGGAAACACAAAGTAAGATTTATTTATTTTAGTGAATTAAAACGACTTCTGGTGTGCTCATGCTTTAATTAGGAATTATTTAAAAAGTGAAATGATTTAAATTAGATTTGAAAGAGTAATTTAAGTATAGCAACATTAATGTTTGTCTAAAGCAAATAGATCATAATAGTATAAACAATGTATCTTCATTTAAAAGTCAAAACCTGTTTGCAAGTCACCATTGAAAATTAAGTTATGGTGGCCTGGCTGGCCTTTTGACAGTACTCACTAATGTAACAAATATTTAGATTCCTTACAAGGAAGATAAAGTAATGCATATGGAACAAGTTAATTCTAAAGAAATAAAATCAGTATCTGTGAAACAACGGCAATTGTTCTCTGATAGAGTTATATTTAATAAAGTCCCAAACATATGTTTCTGAGGAAAATAATGGCTAATAGTCTAATGAAAGCATGTTAGGAGTAATTCAGATTCCCAGAGTAGTCTTATTCGCAATACATTGCTCTGAGGTTGTGGCAAATATAGTGAAGGAAATATTTGGAAGTGTGCTGGCCTCCTGGACATCCTAACCGCTTATCACATTGTTGGTAAAGAATGGTAGGTCTGTGCTGCATTTGTAATGGCAGAAGTAAAAGATCACAACACTTTCAGTATCTGTTGCTCTTAACTTGGCTAAGATAGGGGAAGAAAATGCTTTATACCGAGTTGGTTGAAGATAAGAGAGAACGAACAATATGCTTACTAAAAGGTAACCTCTTAATGATGTCAGAAACCTCTCATGATAGGGGGTGGAGCACTTCTAGTGACCACAACTTCTCTCTTTTCAGGTGAGAAGTGACCAGAGCTAACCATGTATTTGTCCCAAAGGTAGACACTGCCTGCCAATATCTCAATGATTGTTTTACAGAAAACAGGACTTGTGTGAAGCAGGATTAAGTCATTCACAGTCTAGAATCACTTACACATAAGACAGTTCCCACAAAAACTCGTGCAAAAGAATAAAAGGCATCGTAGTCAGTGTTGGTGCTTTCATCAATGAGAGCTTCAGATTTTCACAGGCAAATTGGGAGTTTGTTGTTTATGTTCTCAGAGTAAAAGCTGTGCCAAGGACACACCTGAAATGTCTTTTGCTGAAGTAGGTTTTTGGAAATTGTTTATTTTTGTGGCTATTTTTTGTGTTATTAAAAGTAGAAGACAAGGAAGGCTAGAACTCTGGGAGGAGTTGTGGGTTTTGTCTTGGGCCTCACCACTTTATTCCAAATGGTTTTCTTCAATTAGCTACTAATATTCTCCCATCTCAGTTTCTTTCCATTTAAAATGAGAATAAAACACTGTAGTCTTGAAAGCTAAGAAAACGAAATCACCGTGTAATACCATAAGTGAATATGTAATAATGTATAATTTCCTCTTCTAATTTCAGTTATTGGGTTTTGATAGAATTGTATATGAACAATAGCAACTGGGTCTTCCATTATGAGTTAGCTACCCTACAGACACAGAATGCCACCCACATGAATTCAAACGTGTTATGGAGGCCAAATTGAGGACTAAAGACTTAAGAAATAGACTAGAAAATCCTTGCATTCTGACAAGTAGTAATATTAAAAGTATTACGTGGTTTGAGATGGAAAACACTGCCACCCATGGCTGAAGACTTGGATGAACCAGATAGAGGCAATAATATTCATCCGTGTGGCTAGTAAGGGTTTCACTGGGTCACGTAAATGGCTAAGCCAGCAACAAAGCTTTTCTCCTCCATACTAATTGAAGACAGCAAACGGTCTGTAGCCTGCTTGTCTAGTCATGAAGTGTTTAATGCATCTGACTCTCTTCCAGACCCCAACTCATATACCCGGTAACAGCTGCATAAAAGGTGAATTCTGTACCTGAAATTGTCCTTCTGCTTCTATGGCTGTTCTTGGTCTCTCTTGTGGCTCCCCTTCCGCCACTGGATCTTTGACAGGGGAACGTTAGATTGCTGTGGCATATACTGAAAGTTCCATAGAGCGTTCTCATCTTTTCATTCATTTAAGCAACCATTTAGCTAACTTACTTTTTGTTTCTTTTTTTACTTTTTGGGAAAGGTGGTTTATTTTCCATTGCCAGTAATGTATTTAGCTAGATCTAAGTACTTTGAACAAATATGTAAAGATGTTGAAAGCATTATGAAGAAAAGTAGGGCTATTCAACATAGGTTGAGCTGCATGATCCCTCCCATGATCCTAAGGTTGTGACAGAACTCTAGCTCCTATCTGACTTACTGTTTATGTTCTGTTGAGTCACATATTAATGCAGTCAGATTTTGTTTATTTATTTTCATTCATTCATTTATTTTGTGGTATTGAAGTTTTAAAATAAGGCCTCATGCTTGGTAGATAAGTACTCTACTATTCAATTACATTTATGATCTTTTAATTTGAGACAAGGTCTTGCTAAGTTAGCCAAGTTGGCATTGCAGGTGTTCTATAACTTAGACCGACCTAGAATTTGCAGTATTTCTGACCTGGCCTCTCCAGGAACTACAAGATACACATTGGACTGGCTGATCTTTCCACTGAAGCACATATTTGGCCCTTTAAAACTTGTGCTTAGAAAAATCAGCAAGAAGTCTCATTGATCTGCTCCAAAAAGGAGGAGACAAGGGCAACAAACTGTCTTTACTATTTTTTCTTTCCCTCCAAAGCCTTCTCTGAGCATTCATCTCTCAGTCTATCCAGATGTTTTCTTCTTGGGTCTCCGTCTCCTCCCCTGGCAGATTTTGGAGCAGGGAAACTTTTATCCCCCAGGACTTGCAGGATTCTAAATGCCGAAACGCAAGGTCATACCCAGTGCATGCACTGGCTCTAAGTACATCTGAAAGCACGGAGGGAGTTGGCAGAGACCTTAGTGATTGAGGTCAAGTTTAAAGGAAGCGGCAGCAACTGTTCAGCCTCAACAGATTTGTGTTAAGGAAATGCAGGCTCCATTATAGCAGATCTTCGGGGATTTTCAAGAGAAACCAGAAACCCAAGAATTTTTTTTTTTAAATCATGAAATCATTCACTTTCTAAAAGCTGTCACATGTATTATGTAAAATTCTGCCATGGGCCAAAGAAAATATGCGTGTGGCCTTGATTTGCCCAATAGGCCATAAGTCTGTGGCCTTTACTATGAGAAGCATCATTTATTATCTGCGTGATGATGTCTCAAACTTTCTGTGCTCAATCATTTATAGTACTTTCCTAAAAATGCCCCTCCTCTCCTATTTATTTTCTTGAACTATTTTGAACATTTTACATTAGTTTAACTTGACTACCAGGTATGACACACAGAATCTGCCATTAGGGACAACTCCTGGCTCTGAAATCTATTTACATATACCGATTAAATCACTTATTTGCTATTAAACAAACACCAATTCTTTATTTAGCAAACATTATTTTAGGGTATCTCTTACAATTACTACTTTATTATTATTCAACTTTTCTTGACTATTAGCTTCTTTTCTGGGCTAGATTATAAGCAACTATAAGATAGTTAAAGGAACATATAGCTATCTTTCTTAATCTTCTCTAGTAAGTTATACATGCGCACAACAGACAGTTTATATTGTCTAGAAACCAGGAATTAGTAACAGGAAGCTTTTGCATAGCCCAGAAAAAAAATAAGAACTTAAAATTAGCATAGTTTGTTTTAGATAATCATTACAAGCCTGGTGGCACCTCATTTACAGATTGACAGAGGATAGATGCATGGGGCTTGGCATCAGCTGATATTTGACTCTTATGACAATACTAGCAAGAGGTAGCTGTCAATGAGGAGTATACTTTTAAAGAAACAGTTGACAAAGATGTTCATGTCGACATTGCTCTCACTGGGAGGTGGCATTATACAGGAAAGTAAGTTTTTTAGCCTTTTTAAAGTTAGCAACAAGACAAAACATAGCTTTTACTTCCAAAACAAATAAATAAATAAAAGAGAGAGATATTTACAAAGACATTTAGGGAGGCATCAAGTGACAAAATGTAACAAGGAACACTATAATTAATATGTATGTAAATAGTTAATGCTG
>PVIU01003211.1:122740-150844 GCA_004026605.1 Ondatra zibethicus | reverse complement strand
TGTGAGTTTGAGGCCAGCCTGGTCTACAGGGTGAGTTCCAGGACAGCCAGGGCTACACAGAGAAACCTTGTCTTGAAAAATCAGAAAAAAAAGAGTGTTTGTCTCTGGTGGGCTTACTTCATAACACCTGAAGTGCTCTGAACCTGAACACCAGAGTTCATCCACAGGGAAATTCTAGAAGCATCTGTTTGACACTTGTCCTAGGCCATGGCCGGCCTCTCATATCTGGCCTCTCATGGCTGGCCTCTCTTCTCCCCTGTCTGTAAAATGGTACCACAATGCCTTCCTTAAAGATGTGTCAGGCAGTGGTGGCGTACACTTTTAACCCAGCATTCGGGAGGCAGAGGCAGGTAGATCTCTGTGAGTTCGAGGCCAGCCTGGTCTACAAGAAGTAGTTCTAGGACAGGCTCCAAAGCTACAGAGAAACCCTGTCTCGAAAAAAAAAAAAAGAATTGCATTTAAGGGGCTGGAGAGATGGCTCAGTGGTTAAGAGCACTGACTGCTCTTCCAGAGGACCCGGGTCCAATTCCCAGCACCCACATGGCAGCTCACAACTGTCTGAAGATCCAGTTGCAGGGGATCTGACACCTTCACACCAATGCACATAAAATAAAAGTTAAATAAACCGTAAAAAATATATTAAAAAAAGAATTGCATTTAATATGCCTGAAGTGCCTGGCCTGCTTACGTTAGCCCACAGCTGGGCAAGATCATCTGACCCCAAACCAAGTCGATATGCGAGTACTGAGTGTGTCCTGCGATGTGCTGCACACCTGTAACAACTGCAAATAAAACACTGGCGACAGCCTGTCTGTGGAGATCAGTTGTTCCTTTGTGGGGGACTCAGGTCATTGAGGGGGAGACTGGGAGCCCAGTCCCGTCACGTTTCGTTTCCTGGCTCTCCTGCCACAAGTGCTACATGGATGTAGAGCCCAAGGCGACAGTAACCCGGCCATAAGTGGAAACCTCTGCAACCACACCAAAAACGATTGTTGTCTCTGGCATTTTGTCACAGTGACAGAAGTCTGACTAACAAAACATCTGTGCTGGACAGTTTCCTGTCAACTTGACGCCAGTTAGAGCCAGTGGAGAGGAGGGAGCCTTGACTGAGAAAACGCCTCCATAAAATCAGACCGCAGGCAAGTCTGTAAAGCATTTTCTTAATAAGTGGTCGATGGGGGAGAACCCAGCCCATTGTGGAACCACCCCTGGGCTGTTGGTCCTGCAGAAGAAAGCAGGCTGAGCAAGCCATGGGGAACAGGCTAGTAAGCAGCGCCCTCCACGTCCTCTGCAGCGGCTCCTGCCTCTAGGTGCCCGCCCTGCTTGAGTTCCTGACCTCACTGCTTCTGATGATGAACTATTATATGAAACTGAGTGAAATAAAAAACTGAGTGAAGTAAACCCTTTTCTCCCCAAGTTGTTTTTGGTCGCGGTGTTTCATCACAGTAATAATGGTCCTGAGACAGCATCTTGGAGATGTCCCTATAAGCAGGGTAACGGTGTACACTGGGCGCAGGCCTATAATCCTAGCCTTTGGGAGGTGGAAACAGGAGCATCAGGAGTTCCAGATCTCCCTTGACTACAAATCAAAAAAATTTTTTTGTTTTGTTTTTCGAGACAGGGTTTCTCTGTAGCTTTGGAGCCTGTCCTGGAACTCGCTCTGTAGACCAGGCTGGCTTAGAACTCACAGAGATCTGCCTGCCTCTGCCTCCCGAGTGCTGGGATTAAAGGCGTGTGCCGCCACTACCTGGCGTACAACTCAATTTTAAGGTCAGCCTGGGCTGCAGGAGACTCTGTCTCGAATAACAAGAAGGAAGAATACTTTACTCACGTATTTAATGTGTTAAGACAGGGTCTCAGGAGCTGGGGACTCAACTAACCCTGGGTCCTCAGCTGGTGGGGGCGGGGGTGCATGACGAAGACAATGACAGAGTCTCACTGTTCAGTCCTGGCTAGTCTGGACCTGGGGATATAAGATCAGGCAGAAATCACTTCAAATGTGTGTCTGGGAAAATGGTCAGCATCATTCCTTATTACAGAAATGAGCATCAGTTCACAGTGAGGGACCACTCACATCTCTGGGATATACTCAAATAGACGGATGATAGCAAGTCCTGGGCCCAGGAGATGGCCCAATGTGAAGAGATGGCAGCAGTCGCATAGAGAGCTGCCTGTGGTGAGCATCGCTACTCTTCGCGCTTCCAAAGCAAGATGGGAGGCAGAGACAGGAGAACAGCCTAGAAACGTGTAAGCCAGCCAGCCTGTGGTACACAGTGCAGCATACAGCCGAGGTGGACTGTGGCGCACGACTTTAATCCCAACACTCAGGAGACAGAGGCAAGTGCATCTCTAAGAGTTTGAGAGCAGGATGGTCTACACAGAGAGTTCCAGGCCAGCCAGAGTTACCAAGACCTTATCTAAAAAATAAGTAAAGGAAGGAAGGAAGCCAGGCATGGTGGCAAATGCCTTTAATTTCAGTATTCAGGAGGTAGAGGCAGCCTGGTCTACAGAGCGAGTTCCAGGAGAGCTAGGGCTAGACTGAGAAACCCTGTCTCAAAAACCAAAACCAAACACACATACACACAAACCCCCCCCAAAAAAGAAAAAAATGAAAAGAAAAGAAAAAGTAAGGAAGGAAGGAAGGAAGAGAAGGTGGAAGACATGAACAGACTCCTGAAAGTGGTCCTCTGACCTCCATATGCCATATGGATGCTGTGGCATCTGTGTATTAGTGAGAGCCTACCAGTACACACACATACACACATACACACACACACACACACACACACACACACACACACACACACACTAGGTGGGGAGCAAAGAAATTTGTAGATTCATAGAAATCTAGATGAGTGTTGCTTTATAAGAAATAATAGCACCTAATTCATTGGATTCTTTAAAACCCACATAAGGGCTTAGAGAGATGGCTCAGCAATTAAGAGCACTTATTGCTCCTGGAGAGGACTGGAATTCAATTCCTATCACCCACATAGACTGTAATCCCAGTTGCAGGGACTCTAACACTCTCTTCTGGATTCCACAGGAACTACATGTCGTGATGCACAGCCATACATTGAGGCAAAACACGCACACACATTTTTTTTTTTTATTTTTCGAGACAGAGTTTCTCTGTGGCTTTGGAGCCTGTCCTGGAACTAGCTCTTGTAGACCAGGCTGGTCTCAAACTCACAGAGATCCGCCTGCCTCTGCCTCCCGAGTGCTGGGATTAAAGGCATGCGCCACCACCGCCCGGCATACGCACACACATTTTAAAAACAACGCATAACAAAACGCTAAGTAAGTGCAAGGAATCCTAAGATAATAAATTTAGACTTCCTTAAGTCTGGAAAACTAACAAAGGGAGCTACTGGGAAGAAAACAACATGTATGCATCTTCCACACTGGAGGACAGAAACAATGAAAAAAAGAAAAGAGGAAAAACAACAACAACAACAAAAGCCCCAAAAATAAAAGTCACTTCTGGCTGGTTTTGTGTGTCAACTTGACAAAGGCTAGAGTCATCAGAGGAAGGAGCCTCCAATGAGGAAATGCCTCCTTGACATCCAGCATTAAGGTGTTTTCTCAGTTAGTGATCAATAGGGGCCAGTCCATGGTGAGTGGTGCCAGCCCTGGGCTACTGGACCTGGGTTCTAAGAAGGCGAGCTGAGCAAGCCAAGGGAGGCAAGCCAGTAAGCAGCTCCCCTCCAAGGCCTCTGCATCAGCCCCTGCCTCCAGGATCCTGTTCTGTTTGAGCTCCTGTCCTGACTTCCTTCAGTGATGAACAGCAGTGTTGAAGTGTAAGCCAAATAAATTCTTTCCTTCCCAACATGCTTCCTGGCCATGGTGTTTTGTCACAGCAATAGAGACTCTAAGTAAGGCACCACTTTCAAGAGACTTTACTATTTTTAAAATTTCTTTTAGTTTTATTTTATTGTGTGTATGTTGTCTGTATACCATCTGCATGCCTGGTGACCATGGAGGTCAAATGAGGTCATAGAATCCTCAGGAACAGAAGGTATAGATGGTTGTAGATATGAGATGCCGCACCTCTGTATGCTGTGAATATGTTTATTACCATTGGTTAATAAAGACACTACCTTCTTCCCAGAATACTCCTGTTCTCATTGCCCCACCTCTACTTCCTGTCTGGTTTTCCCATCTATACTTCCTGCCTGGCTACCAGCCAATCAGCATTTATTTAAAACATGATTGACAGAATACAGACAATTCTCCTGCACCAAGGGCAGAATAGAGATAGGCGGGAAGCCCAAGCAGAGATAGAGGAGGAAAGAAGACAGAGTCAGAGAGATGCCTTGTAGCTACAGAAGGAGAAAGACACCCAGAACTTCACCTGTAAACCACAGCCTCATGGTGATGCACAGATTAATAGAAATGGGTTAATTTAAGATATAAGAGCTAGCCAGGACTATGCCTGAGCCATTGGCCAAACAGTGTTGTAATTAATATATTTCTGTGTGATTACTCGGGTCGGGGTGACCGGGAAACCAAAGCAGAGTCTCCTTTACAGGTTGTGAGCTGGGGTAACCATGCCAGTGCTGAGATTTGGTCCTGGTTCTCTGGAAGAGCAGAAGTGCTCTTAATCACTAAACTGTCTCTCCAGCCTCATTGTTTCAAAAGAACAAAAGCAGAAATGGTGTCTCATAGAGCTTTTCATTTGTTGTTTTATTACATATGTGAAGATTAGAGAACTTGCCAGAGTCAGCTCTGGTCATCAACCTTCTGGGTGCTGGAAATCGAACTCTAGTCTCCTGGCTTGTCTCTAAGCCCCTTCCCGGCTGAACCACCCAGCTTACCCTGTGCTTTTCGTCTCTGGGAACCGCTTACACTTGGGAGTCCCTCTTGAACTTCTGCTCATTTGTTTTGCTCATATTTCTTTCGAGTTTAGTGTTAGTATTCAGGCATCTGCACTGGCCTGCCTGTGGGGTCCAGACAGGGTATGTCCTCAGCTGCAGCCGCTAAGAGCACCTCCTGTGCACGTTCGCTACTTCCCTTTCAAAAGGTGGGCCTTGCTGACCTCCCATCTCTTTCTCCCTCTTTTCCTCTCTTCCTTTCTCCTTCTTTCCCTCACTCCCTCTTTCCTCTCTCCCTCTCCCTCCCCCTCTCTCTCCCACCACCCTTGTCTCCAGAGATGGGTCTCTGCCCACTCTTTGCCCCCTTCTCTGTCCCCTTTTCTAGCCCCCTCTCCCTCTTCCAATAAACCTCCCATGTGAGCCTTGTTGTATGGCATGACTCCTTCCGGCTATTTTTTAAATGATAACATTTAGGTTTCACAGTTCTCTTTTTTTTACACAGCTTTTATTCTGGGGTTGGTGAGTTGGCTTAGTAGTTAAGAGCGCTTGTTGAGGTGGATGCGGATGTGGTGCACGGCATTAACCCCAGCGCAGGGAGGTAGAGGCAGGCAGATCTCTGTAGTGAGTTCCAAGACAGCCAGGGCTGCAAGGTGAAACCCTCCCTGTCTGGGAACAAACAAAAAGCCCACTGGCGGCTACAGGGGAATAATGAAGTTGTGACTGTTCCTCTCCCTCCCCACTTCTTCTTTTCTTCCCTTCCCTTCTCTCCAGAGGCAAACAGTCATTAATTTTATTTCTTCAATTACCATTTACTTCTATATTTTAAAATATTCAGCCTGCCTTCTCTTGACACTAGGTCTTATTTATTATTCATTCACTATTCACCAACTCCCCATGGACGATCTTCCAATCCACCCTGCTCTGGCTCCCTTACCTCTAAATACAGCACAGTGTTTGCCAGCTCCACGGTCAAGGTTTCCACTATCGCACTCAGCAGCGTTGCTCATAGCTAAGCTGGTTTGGCTTGTTTTGAATTAGGTCTCAGTGTGTAACTATGTAGCCCAAATTGTCCTTACCTTTTCTTTTAAACATTTGTTTATTTGTCTGTGTCCATGTGTGTGGGTGTGCAAACCAAGGTGCAAGCCTGGAGGTCAGAGGACAAGGTGGAGGGGTTGGGTTCTCCTTCCACCCGGTGGTGACTGGGGATCCAACTCCAACTTGTCAGTGATTGTCCTTACCCACTGAGCCCGACAAACTTCTGGCTCAGTCTCCTGAAACCATGCCTAGTCACTCAGCCTACATTTCCTGTTTTGTTTTGAGACAAGGTCTCAATCTATAGGCCTGACTGTCCTGAAACTCACTCTGTAGACCAGGCTGACCTCAAACTCACAGAGATCCTCCTGCCTCTGCTTCCCAAATGCTGGGATTAAAGCAGTGTGCCACCACAGCCTGGCTTCTGCCTTTCTTTTTTACAGAACCTCTTGCGTTTGTCTCCTTCTTCACGGTTTGTTTAGTTTCTACAGTCTCTACCCAGCCCCCCCATACTTCAGACACTGTATACAATGCCGTTTAGTTTCTACAGCCTTTACCCAGCTGCCCCCACCCCAGTACTTCAGACACTGTATACAATGCCTTTTAGCAGAGAATAAGCTTCCATCCCATTGTTCTTTTTCCAAAACATCCAGGGGGATTTCCTGTCTCCTCTCCTGCACCTATCTGAAGTAGCTAGTTTTTCTTTCTATTTTGTGGGAGGTAGGAGGGTCTTTTTGTTTTTCTTTCTTTAGAGACAGGATCTCAGTAGAGAAGGCGGCCTCAGCCTGCATCCTCCTGCTTGCATTTCCTAAGGGCTGGGATTACAGGCCTGCACCACTGTGCTTGGCAAGCCAGTGTCCCTCTCTGACTCACAGTCATTTCTGAGAAAGAATCTATGCTGCTGTTGGTTGGTTGGCTCAGGCTTTTTTTATTTTTTGTAAGGTTTAAATATATTCTTAAGTTTTGTATACACTTGGTTTAGAGTTTGGCCTGGGTTTGGGTGAGCTCTTGGATTAGAAAGCATCCTGGGGTTGGAAGATAAAGTCCTGTTAGTAAAGGCCTTGGTGGACGAGCATGAGGATCTGAGTTCCAGTTTCCAGCGCCTTCAGTGAAAAGCCTGTGGTCCCAATGGCAAGATCTCTGGAATTGCTAGCCAGTCCAGCTGAATATAAATATTTAGAAAAGGGGCTGGGCAGGGTGGCACGTTTTAAACTCAGTGCTCCAGAGGCAGAGGCAGGCGAATCTCTGTGAGTTCGAGGCCAGCCTAGTCTATATTGTGAAACCCTATTTAACGAAATATGTAGGGAATGATTAAAGAAGACCCCTGATATCAATGTCTGGTCTTCACGTGCATCCACACACATGTGCAAACATACCAATACATGCAGATATGCACACGCAAAGTAATAAAATGTAAAAGCATCATACCTGAGGCTCCAAGTTACACCTCAGAAAGGAAAGCATCGTCACCTGAAACGGGGTCAGCACATCTCTCCCTACAACACATCTCCATCTCCTTCAGCTCTCAATGTTAGCTTCCAAATCCTAGCGTCAGGCTGGGGTGTCACTCAGTCCACAGAGTGCTCCCTGCTATTCCTAAAGCCCCAGGTTTGGTCCCCAGCACCATGGAAAACAAAACCAAACCAGATGTGGTGGTGACTGCCTGTGGGAAAGGGAGAGACAGGAGGATCAGGAGGGCAAGACCATTATTGGTTGCATCATGAGTTAAGGCCAGCCTGGGCTAAATGAGAAAGTTGTGTCTTATTAATAAATAAATAAAATACCAAGGTAGGTGTGATGGTGCGTGCTTAGGATCTAGTAACTGAGAGGCTGAGACAGAGTATTGCTGTGAGTTCAAGGTTAGTCTGATTAAAACAAAAACAAAAAACCAACAAAAAATAGAATAAAAAGGAAAGAAAACCAACAACAAACCAAAATCAAACAAAATTAAACACCGTCATCTTGTAACTTAATGAACATAGTATTTGTTAGTGTCCAGGCACCTGTGCTGGCCTGTCCTTATGGCCCTGATAAGATGTGTCCACTAAGCGCACCTCCTGTGCACATTCGCTACACTTCCTTTTAAAGGGGCCTGACCACCTATCTCTCCTTTCTCTCTCCCCTTCCCCCTCTTCCACCACTCTTGTCCCAAGGAACTGGTCTCTGCCCCCTTCTCTCTTCTCTTCCAATAAACCTCCCATGTGAGCCTTGTTGCACTGTATGACTTCTCTTCTTGGCATTTTTTTAAATTACAACATTGGTTCTCTGTCCAGGAAAGGCTCTCCTGGCACTTCCTCCTGCCCTCTGGCTGTCTGAGGTACACAGGGACCCTGGAACCCGGTCCACATACAACAGTCTCGTTTCTCCAGCTAACCCGTCACTGGGTCCCTCCATCTAACACCGGCACTATGGGTGAGCCCCTCTTCTCCTCCTCTAGCCATTTCCACGAGTGAGGACTCGTCTCTCAAACGTGGTTCCTCACACAAAGGTACTAAGCAATCCCGGCTCCCCCCATCCCCCCACGGTTCGGAGCCCTTGGCCTCTCTTATGTGTTTGATGAATCACTGAGGTAGCCTGTGCCTTCTTGAAACCAACCCTCTCTGAGTTCCTGGGACCCTAGGAATTACAGACCCTTGGGTCTCACTTATCTGCCTCACTCATGGGAACTTTGGCATCATCTATACCTCCAGCTTTTGCAGTCAGTGCCCAATTTAAGGGCTTCTAAACTCATCTTTGCAGTTAGATCTGGCCCAAATATCCCTCAGATATTGCTTTCTGATCTGCTCTCTTCCATCTGCAACACATCTGCTTTCTTGTTCACTTTTCATTCAGTATCAACAACTGAGTCTCTGGCAGGGTTATCCACCTCTGTCCTGGATATGAGCTTTCCTTTCTCAAGCACAGTCCTCTCCTCGCCTTCTGGCTTTTCTCAAAGTTCTGACTAGGTGACTGTGTTTCTCTCAGGCTCAGAGCCCTTGGCCCCTGTCCTTGTGTGATGACATACTAAAACAGCTTGTGCCCACTCGGTCTGCTCCTCCCTGGATCCCTGGGATGCCAGTGTATTCAGGCCTTGGATCTTCTTTCTCTAGCTCACTTGTGCCCACTCAGTCTTCCTCTGCCTCATCCTTGGGAGCTGTGTCCTGCACCTCCTCTTTCCCAGCGGGATGTCTTTTGGAGACCCACTGACCACTCCTTTCAAATCAAATCTGGCTTCAGTATTCCTTGGACCAGACAGTCAGGGAACAGAGAAAGATTCTCCACTTTTTTTCCCTTGCTCCGAAACCTGCTTGTCTGTCTGCTCTCCCTCTCTAGATGTCCTGTTTGCTGCAATGTGCAGGTCAGATGGAGAAGTCAGCTTCCTCTTGCTCAGCACACAGCGGTCCTCCCTTTCTTTTCACTTACTCCCCTCCTGTTTTCATCTGGCCCTGGTGATCTTTCCCCTGTCACTTTCCCTTGCCTTCTCAGGAGACAGCCTTTGCTAGTTTGGTACAAATCTGTTGTTTCACTTTTTACTATTGATTGTCCTCAGTAGTCAACCACCTGCGCCTCCTGGAAACTCGGCTAGGAAGAGGCTGTCCAGGTGACGCTACGGTGATGGGAAAGGAACTTTAAGTTCTTGTGAGCTCCAGAGAATCGACTCGGATCCACCTCGAACAGCATCTTGCCAGCTCCGAGTGGTGCCTGATGGCTCGACAGGGTCTGGACAGTGAAGTGAAACACCCAGATAGCCCAGGATGTGGCCAGCACCCCAGCATTCTCAAGTCCCCCAAAGACTGCGAAGCCCCAGGTCAGCATGGAGCAGTCTCGAGAACATGGCATCCTCATCCCCGCCTCACCTGCCACTCCTTTCTAACGCCTCACCTTTTTATAATAAACAAAGGGGAGGAGCGTTAGTACCCAGGCATCTGCACTGGGCTGCCCTTGGGGTCCTGACAGGATATGTCCTCAGCTGCAGCCACTAAGAGCACCCGCTGTGCACGTTCACTGCACCCGGGTGGGCCTGGGTGGAGAGATGGTTCAGTGGTTAAGAACACTAACTGCTCTCCCAGAGGTCCCGAGTTCAATACCCAAGCACCCGATGTGGCCGCTCACAACTGTCTCAGTTCCAGGTGTCCTGGCACCCATGACAAGAGCACCTAAAGGAAACAAAAAAGAATAAAAGGCAAACCTGTCCACTTCCTTGTTTTTCTTTCCCCCTCTCTCTCTCTTCCCCCACTCTTGTTCCCAGGGCTGGTCTCTGCCTCTCTCTTCTACCCCTTCTCTGTCCTCTTCCAATGAGCCTTCCATGTGAGCCTTGTTGCATGGCACGACTTCTCTTCTTGATTTTTTTTTAATTACAACAGTATTTATTTCTGAAACAGTTAATGACAGTTTAACTGAGGTTATTATGCTCAGTCGTCTTGACCTTGGCATTTTCTCCTCCAAGATTAAAATGAGACTCTAAGTCCGTATCCTCTGTAGTTATGTAGCATCAGGTCACTGCAGCAGCAACGTGTGCAAAGGTCCTCAGACTTTAGTGGTCATGTGTAAAAAACTGCATGTCCACACCCAGAGCTGATACCCGAACAGGGCTCAGCTGGGCTCCTCTCACCCTTCCACTCCCCTAAGTAGCAGAGTGCTTGCCTTTTAAGCAGGAATTGTTGGCAGTGAAAACTGAGTCATGAATTGTAACTCATGTTGGACTTTAGATCCCCTTTCGGCTTCCAGGCCTCAGTTTCCTTCCTGCCTTCATTCCTTCCTTTCTTCCTTAATTAATTAATTTATATTTTGGTTTGCCAAGACTAGGTTTCTCTATAAACAGTCCTGGCTGTCCTGGAATTTGGTATGTAGACCAGACTGGCCTCGAACTCACAGACAGCCTGCCTCTGCTTCCTGAGTACTGGGATTAAAGGCATGTACTGCCACCTCTGGACCTTAAGTTATTTTTTCGGCAGGGTCACTATGTAGCCCAGGCTGACCTTGACCTTTTGTTGAGCTTCTTACCTCTGCCTCCCACATGCTGGTGCTGGTGTTCAAGGCAGATGCCTGGCTGAGATATCTCCTTAGCTCCCCGACTCCAGCCCTGTGTCCTGTGGCCTCATTGATAAGGTGACTGGGGAAGGCTATGGAAGCCAGCTAGCCCTCTCAGTACCTAAGAGGGGACTCGAATGGTCCTCCTGGTGTGTCCTATTAGAGTGGTGGCAGAATGGGGTGGAATGATTGATATCCATGTCTGACCTTCACTTGCAGCCGCACACACATGCAAACATCCCAAAGCACACAGCATTCCAGTAGACAATCCTGGCGGTAGGTGTGTTCCCATCTGAGGTCTGATGGAAGGTCTGCAACATGCTAGCTTCAGGCCTCAGCCTTCCTGAGGATGCAATGCATAGTTTGACCTAGCGGTTCTCGACCCTGTCTGCTCATTAGAATCACCTATTGGTTCTGGGTCTATCTCTGGAGGTTCTGAGCTGGTAGGTCTGAGGGGCCCACACAACTTTTCTTAAAATGTCCCTCCCTCCCCACCCTCTTTCTTTTTTTTTTTTTTTTTTTTTTTTTTTTTTTTTTTTTTTGGTTTTTCGAGATAGGGTTTCTCTGTGGCTTTGGAGCCTGTCCTGGAACTAGTTCTTGTAGACCAGGCTGGCCTCGAACTCATAGAGATCCGCCTGCCTCTGCCTCCCAAGTGCTGGGATTAAAGGCGTGTGCCACCACTGCCCTGCACCTCTTTCTTTTTCAACAGGTCTTCTGTATCTCAGGCTGGCCTCAAAATCATCACATACCAGAGGATGACCTTGAACTCTTGATCCTCCTGCTTCTGCCTCCCGAGTGTTGAGACTGCAGGTGTGAACAGTACCTCCTGTGCTGGCAATGGAACCCAGGTCTTTGTGCATGCTAGGAAAGCATGCTGCTTGCAGAGCTACATTCCCACGCACTCCCTTAAAGTGTTTCCTGAAGGATTCTCACATGTAGCCTAGACCAAACCTCACGCTAGGCTATCTGGAAGCCCCCTGTCAATGCTAGGAATTGCTGGGCATTGCTAGGCCACAGGCACAGATGGTGGCGCCAGCTGGGCTGTGCCACTGTGGCAGTTCTGGGCTCCCCATCTCCAGCAGGACTCTCTCCAGCCCACCCAAGGACCCGCTGGCAGAGACGAGAGTGCTTCAGGTCAAGACTGTTCACTTGGCAGGGGGCCACACCCTGATGCATGCAGCCTTCTGAGACACATAGGGGTGGGTACATGGTAGGGGCATGGATAGCCAGGGTCAGCTGTCTAGAGGGGCTGCTTTGCATGGAGGTCTTTGCAAATGCCTTAGGGGAATGATGACTTCCACCTAGGAAGAGCTGCATTTTCAAAAGTATGTTTTTGATTTTGTGTGTGTGTTAAGGTTTAAACTCCTTTAAAAAAATAACACATGATCATTATAAAAACATTCAAAAGTGCAGAGCAAGATAAGAAAAAGACAACAGAAAAGCGCAAGTTATTTAGTGTGCCGCAATAATCCCTGTTGACAGCAGAACACCGTCATGCATGGTTGATGTGGTGCATTCTGAGGCGGACTCGCTTAGCAGATCTGATCACTGTGCAAACATCACAGAGTGCGTTTGCACAAAGATGATTACGACATCTGTCACAAGGCAGTCTTATGGGATCACCATCATACAATCCACACTGAACTGAAATGTCATTCTGTGGCCAATAGCCATTTCCAAACATGCATGTTCTGATCCTGGCAGCTGTCGAGAGAATGTTTCTCAGCAGGTGAAAGCCAAGTTGGTATTTATCGCTTCTTGGCATCTTCACAGAGCACAGGGAGGTGAAGAAACTGGCAAGAACCCTGCCCATCAACTCATGCTGAAGTCCTATTCCAAGTCTGTCTGGCTCTGATGTTGGACAACGAGGCACAATAGCGGGTATAACCCCTGTCTTAGCTAGAATCTCTATCGCTGCAACAAAACACCATGACCAAAAAACAAGTTGGGAAGGAAAAATTTATTTGGTTTACACTTCAGCATTGCTGTTCGTCACTGAAGGAAGCCAGGGCAGGAACTCAAATAGGGCAGGATCCTGGAGGCAGGAGCTGATGCAGAGGCCATGGAGGGGTACCACTTGCTAGCTTGGGTCTCCTGGCTTGTTCAACCTGCTTTCTTATAGAACCCAAGACCAGCAGCCCAGGGATAGCACCACACACCACGGGCTGGGCGCTCTCCCATAATTCACTGAGAAAATGCTTTACAGCTGGATCTTATGGAGGCATTTTCTCAGCTTAGGCTCCTCCCTCTCTGATGACTCCAGCCTGTGTCAAGTTGACAAAACCAGCCAGTACACCTCCCATGATGAGAACTGGCCCCAGAGAGAGTTGTCAGTCTTACTTCATGAAACCTCTTTCTCTCTGTCTCTCTCTCACTCTCTCTCACTCTCTCTCTCTCTCTCTCTCTCTCTCTCTCTCTCTCTCTCTCTCCCTTCCTCCATCCCTCTGTGTGTGTGTGTGTGTATGAGTGTTTTACTTGCACATATATGTATGTGTCCCATGTATGTGTCTGGTGCCCAAGGAGATCAAAAGAGAGCATCAGATCCCCTGGGAGTGGAGTTACAAACAGTTGTGAGCCACCAGCTGTGTACTGGGAATTGAACCTGGGTTCTCTGCAAGAGTGACAAGTGCCATTAACCAATAAGCCAACCCTCCAGCCCCATGAAACATGTATTGACCTTTTCCAAAACATGTTAAAGTGGAATCGCCAGTGGCGAACCTTCCTGGAAAACTTTTCTTTTACATTGGACATTGTAGAAACAATGACCACCTCAACAGTGTTTTATTACATTTATCTATTTACTGTCTATTTGTTTCATATTCGTGCAGCCAGGTGTGCATGCCACAGCATCCATGGGAAGCCAGGAGACAACCTTAGGGAGTCAGTGCGCTCCTCACACCAGGTGGGACCCAGGGATCAAGCTCAGGTCATCAGGCTTGACAGCAAGTGCCTTTACCTGCTGAGCCGTCTCTCCAGCCCCCTGCATATGACATTTTAAGATAAAACGCTATTGGGTGGCACAAGCCTGTGGTCTCAGCACTCAGGAAATTCAGGAGAACTTGAGTTGGAGACCAGGCTGGGATATATAGCGAACTATTGTTTCAATCATTCAATGAATCAATGTCAAAACATATACTTACATGTAGGGAATTTCTGAATGTTCAAATGCCTGGATTCAGTAATTTTTTTTTCTTTTTTGAGACAGGGGCTTAAGTATCTCAGGCTGGTCTCAAATCTTCTTAACTGAGGATGACCTTGAACTTTTTATCTTCCTGCTTCAGTGGGATTCTGAGCAGGTTTCAACCACACCCAGTTTATGCAGTGCTAGGGTTGGAGCCTAGGGTGTTATGTGTATTGAGCAAAACCCCTCTACCAGCAGAGCTTCATGCAAGGCCCCCAGTGATCCCATTTTAAGGAACCTGTCCCAGGGAGATAGAACTGTAGTAGATTTGTTCATAAATGTTCACTGTGACACTATTCAGAAGCATGAAAATTGCCAGGAAAAACAGCTTGAATGTATAGTGTGTGACTTCAGGAATTTGGTCAGATAAATATCATGTTACAGTATGTTTAATGGCACACAAAAATATCATATATATACATACATAGAAAATAAAAGGCAAGTATGAGATCATTTGGTAAAGTTTGGAAAAAAAAGAGGGATACTTGGATGATAGGATAATAGATTGTATTTGTGAGTTTTTTTTTTAGACAATTATATTGGTATAGATTTTTGTATATTGATACAAAGTTAAATTATATTAAATATTGTATACATGTATGCTTCTACCTCTGTTTAAAACATTGTTTATGTATTGATATACATAAGCATTGTACATTACTACCTCCAATTAAGATACTTATACATTGTTTATATTTAAAGGTCATTGTCCTCATTTATTGCACAGTTGTTTATTGTCTTAGTCTTTAAGTTAGATAGGTATTAAAAATTATAGATCAATAGTCATCTATGTTTGTTATATTTATAATTAGACTAATCAGGTTCTTTAGATACATAGAGATTATATTCAGTATAGATAGATAATCTTCAACCTCTTCAAGGAAATGAAAAATTGGCCTTTAATCTAATTTAGAGTTTCGTAGTTTCGTGGCAGTGAGACACAATCGCTCCTGGCAACACCAATTTATTCTCAAGAGAATGTTGAGCACCAAAGACACTCCACCTGGAGCCTTTCTTCTTGGCAGAACTGGCCTTTGGGTAAAAAAATGCCCATACCTCAACCACTAACAGAGATACAGAGTATCCATAAATGAATAAAACAGAACTGTCATATCCTGCCAAGACAGGGTAAGATAGTTTTAAAAAGTTTCTTGCCTTTAAAAATGGTATGTCAGTTACTTTAGGCCTTAGCCAAAGTTGATTGCCTCAACATTACAAATGAGACTTTGGGTGATTGCCCAGGTAGTCAGTTGTCTCTGTCACTTGTTGCACATTTTGGAAGTTTCTCGATTACACTTGTTGTCCCCTCAAGTAATATTATTTCCCTTCTCAGATCTTTTTTTTTAAAGATTTATTTATTTATTATGTATACAACATTCTGCCTCCATGTATGCCCGCATGCCAGAAGAGGGCGCCAGATCTCATTACAGATGGTTGTGAGCCACCATGTGGTTGCTGGGAATCGAACTCAGGACCTCTAGAAGAGCAGTCAGTGCTCTTAACCACTGAGCCATCTCTCCAGCCCCCCTTCTCAGATCTTTAATGAAGTTAAAGATTAGATAATTGTAGTTACCTTCCTCACAATTTAGCCATGCTTAATTTCAATACAATAGTTAGACTCCTTAAAATAAAATGTTTAGTAAAACTTTTGTTATGTGTTCCTTGCTTAATATTGTTTATTGTTTATAATTTTATATTTGGTATCTGTTCCTATTGTATATAGCTGTGTTGGGTTTGGATCAATCTTGTTTAGACAAAAGGGGGAGATGATGGGGGAAATTATCAACCAATCACATCCAGTTGGGGTGTGGCTACCTAAACCCCCAGATAGATAAACAGAGAGAACACAAGTACGCTTGCTCTCTCCATACGGTGTTCACGAGATGGATAGGACTTCAGAGCTCCCATCCTTGTAACATGAGTCTCCCCTCTTTTCAGTCATTAAAAATACCCGTTCTTCTTGAGCTGGCTTGGTTTTTTATTGTGCCAACCTAATTCATCTACACAACCATGTGTGACTTCTGTTCCAGGAGAGCCAACACTTTCTGACTTGCATGGGCACATGGTGTATGTATGTATGTGTGTATGCATGTGTGTGTATATATATATGCATATATACATATATACAAACAAAACATTCATACACATAAAATAAACAAATATTTTAAAAAAGATGCCATAAGCCATAAGTATAATGTTCATGCAGGAGCCCTCTGAGACCTAAACGTAGTTTTAGGGTTTTCTGTGGAAGGGTTGGCGAGATGGCTCAGCAGGTAAGAGCATTTCCTCTGCAAGCCTGAGGTCCTGCAGTGTGAATCTCCACACTCAGGCTTGACTGTGTGTCTTTGAAACGCAGCACTGGGAGGCACGAGGAGGTGAATCTGGAGAGCTCACTGAAACAGCAAGCTTCTAGTTCAGTAAGAGACTGTCTCAAGTTAACAAGCTGGAGAGTGACAGGAAAACAGCGGTCCTCCTGCTCTGGCCTCAGGCACACCCACACACGCATGTGCACACACCACTCATAACACACACACCCCTGTGGAGTGCAGGTATTAGGAAACAGGTTGTTAGCTATACTTTCATTGATTCTTTGTGTAGATAAGGTATAGGCAAAATAAATTTACATTTTCATATTTCTATACATTTTGATTTTTTAAAAAAAATACAATTCTACTCTGTATAATAATCCTTGCTGTCCTGGAACTCCAGAGATCCATCTGCCTCTGCCTCCCAAGTGCTGGGATTAAATGCGTGCACCACCACCGCATGGTGTACACATTTGTTGTTTTTTTTTTTACCCAAAGGGCCATTGTTAGGTGCCATGTGCCCCCCCCCCCATTCAGCAGTATATCCTGCAATGACTTCTTGCCACCAGCTATATATCGCACACTAGCTCCTAAGCCACTTTTGGGTGGTTTGTCATCTTTTGTTGTCACAAGAAGTGTGGCCTTGAATTGCCTGAATTGTACGCCATTTGTTGGCTCTGCCAGTGACTCATGGGGACAGATTCCTAGAAACAACATTGCTAAATCAAAGGGTAAAGGCAGGTTCAATTCTGACAGCTATTGCCAATTTCCCTCCAGAGAGATGATGTCATTTTGAACTCCATGAACGATGTGTGTGTGAGCCTGTGTCCTCACAGCTCCTGGTGTCAACGCTTGGAATTTTGCCAATCTGATAGTAAGACAAAACGCTATCTCTGTGTGATTTTAATTTGTACATCTTCTATTATGTCAAGACTCAAGAATCTTGGCCATTTATCACCCATTATCTATGTTCAGATCGTCAACTTATATAACATGAGGACCTGGGGCTGGAGAGATGTCTCAGTGGGTGAAAAAGCATGGGTTCCTGAGTTTGGATCCTCAAGGGAGGTGACAGCCTGCTCCCTGGAGCTTGCTAATTGGAACTTGCTGCAGTAGACTGTCTGCAGCCTTAGAAACTAAGACTGTATGTAACTCAGTGGAACAGCATTTGCCCATTGCCTAGCATGCGTGAGGTCCTAGGATTGCATACTCGTGCATTGTGTGGGGGGGGGGGCACGCGCACGTGTGTGCCTAAGGGGCTGGAGAGATGGCTTTGCAGTTAGAAGCACTTGCTACCCTTGTAGAGGACTGAGTTTGGTTCCCAGCACCCTGGTATCTCACCACTTTGAACTTCAGTTCAAA
Source organism: Ondatra zibethicus (assembly GCA_004026605.1). NCBI lineage: Eukaryota > Metazoa > Chordata > Mammalia > Rodentia > Cricetidae > Ondatra > Ondatra zibethicus. The sequence goes on along the minus strand of PVIU01003211.1, from coordinate 133,139 downwards.
GGGATTCAGTACAATATTCCCTTCTGGCTTCTGAGAGCTGTGCCTACGTGTACAGGGTGCACAGACATACGCATAATACAACAAGCAAAATACACATAAAATAATAAACCTTTTTTAAAAGGAAAGAAACAATTTTAGATTTCAATGTAACTCAGTTGGTAGAGTGCCTAGCATGCATGAAGCCCTGGGCTCAGTTTCCAACACCTTAAAGATAAATAAACAAACAAAAACAAGCAAGGTAGCAGGTGGAGGCAGGAGAATCAAAAGTTCAATGGCATTCTTCTCTACATATGGAGATCAAGACCAGCCTAGGGTACAACTGGGTTTTGTGTGTGTGTGTGTGTGTGTGTGTGTGTGTGTGTGTGTGTGTGTGTGTGTGTGAGAGAGAGAGAGAGAGAGAGAGAGAGAGGTGGCATATTATATTCTTGGCCCACAAAAGAGGTGCATTGTCCAGCATTATGACAACGTCAACATACATGATATCAAGTGAGTGTGTACTCAGCGCTCAGTGTAAAGTGGATCCTGGCAGCCCTAAAGTTCTCTGAGCCCAACAACAGTCATTAGAAAGTTTAGTAGTGAGCCAGGAATGGTGGTGCACAGATAGAAGGATCTAGAGTAGAATGCTAGCCTGGCCTACATAACAAAACTCTGTCTCAAAAGAAAGCAAACAGCAGTCAGAAAAGGGTGGGGGCTGAGAAGCAATCCCCAGTGGGGAGAGCTGTGGACAGGGCATCTTCATTATTTTTGCTGTATAGAAAAAGAAGAAGCGGAAAGTGAAAATATGCACAGAATAGGCAGGCCTCTGTGAGTTCGAGGCTAGCCTGGTCTACAGATGGAGTTCCAAGACAGCCAGGGCTACACAGAGAAACACTATCTCAAATATATATATATGTGTGTGTTTGTGTGTGCGCACGCCTATGTGTGCATGTGTATACACAGAGAGAGAGAGAGAGGAATAAAGGCAGCAGCTTAATTAAAGATGTAAAAGGAAGAAGCAAAGGCCAGAGACAGCCTTGGAAAGGAACACACTGACGTCTGCAAGCCTTTTCGGCACACAGTGCGTTGGAGCCAATGTTTTCAGCTCACCCGTCTCAGGCTTTCTCTCGCAACTCTGCTGCCACGTGGAAGAAATCAAAGAGCATTAGAACTCATGTTCTAATTTGCCTTCTACCTCTGTGATAAACACCATAACCAAAAGCAACCCAGGGAGGAAATGGTTTAATTCAGCTTCCAGCTTCTAGTCCATCATGAAGGGAAGTCAGGGCAGGAACTCAAAGCAGGAACCTGGAAACAGGAACAGAAGAGAGACCACGGAGAGGAACTCTGCTTACTGCTGGCTCCTCATGGCTTCCTCCGTCTACTTTCTTACCCACCTCTATCCAGGACCACCTGTGCAGGGGTGGCACCATGTGCAGTGGGCTGAGCCCCTCCACATCAGTCATCAATCTAGAAAATACCGCACAGGCTTGCCTAGAGGCCAATCTGATGGCGGCATTTCCTCTGTAGAGGCTCCCCTTTCCCAGATGACCCCAGCCCGGGTCACGTTGTCTAGCCCAGCTCGCCTCCACAAAGCATTACTGTAAGTAGTCACTGGGTGGGTCTGGCCTGTGCGCTTTAGCTTATCAGTCTCTGGGTAAATAGACTAGAAGAAACGGGGAAAGAGTAGACATCTTTGTGGCGAATGTCATTGACCACATGAGTGCCTCCATCCCCCACCCCCACCCAGTGACAGCAAGATGTGGGATTTGGCTCAGCGGGTGTTTGCTGTACATGTGAGAGGACCTGAATTCATGTAAAAACTGGACCTGCTGTCTCAGTATCTAATCCCCGTGCTCTTATAGGAAGGTGGGAACAGAAGTCCTTAGAAGCTCTTGGGCCAGCTAGCCTGGTAGAAGAAATGGAGAAACACCGAGTCCTTGTCTAAATCAAGGTGGGGATAAGGTGGATACCAAGGTCGTTCTCTGACCTCCACACGCACACCTGCATTCTCAGGTGCACAGATACACACAAACATCATATACACACATGCACACCAAGTGACTGGATAACCACATAGATGTATGACTCTGCCAGCTGATGCCAGACAGCCTCTGTTGTCACCCACTCCAGTGCTGGCAAGTCACCCAGGAAGATTCCCTGTGGCAGGGTTGTGGGCTAGAAATAGTAAGAATAAGCTGGTGAGCCGATAGGATGGCTCAGGGGGTAGGGACACCTGCTGCCAAGCCTGATGACTGTGTTCGATCCCCAGGACCCACAAGGTGGAAGGAGAGCACCGACTCCAACAAGCTGGCCCCTGACCTCCACACACACGCTGTGGTGGTTTAAATGTACTTAGCCCCCATAAGCTCATAGAGCGTGGCACTATTAGGAGGTTTGGCTTTGTTGGAGGAGGCTGGATGACACATCAATTTTGTCCAGACCTTGAGGCTGGAGGGCATACCTTCTGTTGGAAGTGTGTCACTGTGGGGGAGGGCTTTGAGGTCTTTTTCTCAAGCTTCGCTCAGTGTGACATTCAGTCAACTTCCTGTCATCTGCAAGATGTAGGCCACTCGGCTGTTTCTCCAGCACCACGCCTCCCTGCATGCTGCCATTCTCCCTGCCATGATGGACTGAACCTCTGAGCTGTAAGGCAGCCACCACGATTAAAGGGTTCCTATATAAGAGTTGCTATGGTCATGGTGTCTCTTCACAGCAATAGTAAACCCTAAGACACATGCCGTGGCACAGGAGCAGCTACACACATACACACGAAACAATAAATAATGTAATCATTTTTGCCAGGCAATGGTGGTACAAGCCTTTGATCCCAGCACAAAGGAGGCAGAGGTAGGCAGACCTCTGTGAGTTCAAGGCCAGCCTGGTCTACAGAGTGAGTTCTAGGATATCCAGGGCTACACAAAGAAACCCTATCTCAAAAAAAAAGTAATAAATTTTAAAAATGAGCTCTTACTCACCAAGGCAGGTGTAGCTGCTCTAACTGCTGCCGTTGGCCAACTTGCCTGTAACAGAGACTAAGATCCTGAGTGCCCAGATCAGTACCTAATCAGTCACTTGGTACCAAGACTATTACTGAGCCCCTGCCCGCCACCGGAGTGGAAGAAGTAATTCCTCATCTTCACTAGCGTTAATCCAATTTCTAAATATAGTATTTTCTTTTTAGCCCACTAAGTGTTGGACAGTGCACAAGGCCTTTGGAGTGATCTACCAATACACAATTCCCCATGTGCTGCCTCTAACAAAGAAAGCCAGCTTATCATGAGAGTGTGACAGTGACCGGATGACAACAGGGTCCTTACTCTTCTTATTTTCCTCTTTCTTTTCTTTTTCTTTTTTTTTTCTTTTTTTTTTTTTTTTTTTGAGTCTGGGTCTCTGTGTCACTCTGGTGTCCTGGAACTGGCTGTATAAACCAGGTTAGTCTTGAACTCACAGAGATCCTTCTGCGTCTTCCTTCTGAGTGCTGGGATTAAAGGCCTGTGCTACTACACCCTGCTGGGATCCACTATTTTTTTTTTTTTTTTTTTTTTGGTTTTCTGAGACAGGGTTTCTCTGTGGCTTTTGGAGCCTGTCCTGGAACTAGCTCTTGTAGACCAGGCTGGCCTCGAACTCACAGAGATCCACCTGCCTCTGCCTCCCGAGTGCTGGGATTAAAGGCGTTCTCCACCACCGCCCTGCTCACTATTCTTAATTTATTAAAATTTAAGGTAATATTCTGCTAAACAGGGAGTCCGTGGCCAGCCTGGGTTCCGTGAGCCCATGTCTCCAGTTGCAGGGGTAAAACACACTGTGTAGAATAGAACACACTTTGGCAGAGTGAAGGGTGTCCAGAGGGAAAGGAGAATCGGAAAAGGTACCAAGAAATGCTAAATTAACGTCAGAATTTGGTTGTCCTTCGGATGCTCTAGAAAAACTAATTCTTTTCCCAACCTGCATATGCATGGGTCCCATTTCAAAATGCTGGAGCAATTTGACGCAAGGAGAGTTCCGAGGGGCCGTCTGCTCTTTCAAAAGCAGACAGTGAAAATAAATCGTGTCGGATTGTGCAAAGAACAAGAGCACAGATGAGCTGGAAAGTCAGAAAGCCCAGAGCCCACTAAGGAAGGAAAGCTCACTTGTTGAAAGGAAATAGTAAATAAGACGTTTTTTCTCAGCTGGGCAATGGTGGTGTATGCTTTTAATCCCAGTACTCAGGAGACAGAGACAGGCAGATCTCGAGGCAGAGTTCGAGGCCAGCCTGGTCTACAAGAACTAGTATCCAGGTCAGCTAGGACTACAAAGAGAAACCCTGTCTCAAAAAAACAAAAAGCTGGATCTCTGTGAGTTCAAGACCAGCCTGGTCTACAAGATCTAGTTCCAAGACAGGGTCCAAAGAGAGAGAAACCCTGTCTTGTAAAACCAAAACATAAATAAATAAATAATTTTAAAAAAGCAAAACAAAAGACATTTTTCTCTCACACTCACACACTTTTTAAATTTTTGTTTTATATTTTGTGTATCGGTGTTTTGCCTCTGCATATGCCTGGGCATCACTGGCATCCACAGAGGCCAGGAGAGGGTGCCAGATCACCTGGGACTGAAGTTTCAGAGGACTGTGAGCTATACCATATGGGTGTGGGAATCAAACCAGGATCCTCTGGAAGAGCAGCCTAACTCCCGAAGCATCTCTCCAGCCCCCAATATCATGTGATGAACTGGTGTTCCCCAGTTGGATAGGTGCCCTTTACAGCAGCCTTGTTTGTATAATGAGGACCACATAGGACATTTATAATTGTCTTCTCGTCTTAAAGATGAAGAAACTAATTCCAGATGCTGAGCTGATTTTCCACTCATAAGGTAATTCTCAGAACCAGAGGCAAGCTCGAACCCTCGTGACTTTCAGCGGACCTTGCACACAACAGGAGAGGTGACATATTGCTGAACTTGATTTTCAAAATGTAAAGAATACTCAATACTCATTTATTGGGATGATTCTGCACAGCTTTTATAGATGGGAAACCCTTTAACTCACAGAGTAAGTAGGCTGTGTGCTCTTGTTACGATCTTCGCCCAACCATAAAATTATTGAATTTGATATTTGGAAAGAGATGAAAGGACATAACTGGAAATGTTCACTGTGACCACGGTAGGTATGTAGTCAGCAGATGAATGGTACGAGGAGGGCTCCTACCACACGTTGTACTCTGCCTCGACCTGGCACCACATTTAGGAAAGATTGGTGATAGATACCCGGGTTTCTTCAGACTTACCCCTCTAGATGCGGTTAGGGGCTGGAGATGACCCAGTTGGTAAAGTACTTGCCACACAGACACGAAGACCGAAGACATATAAAAGTCAGGCATGGCCCAGTGGTGGTGGCGCGTGCCTTTAATCCTGGCACTTGAGGCAGAGACAGGAAGATCTCTGTGGGTTTGAGGCCAGCCTGGTCTACAGCCAGAGCTACAGAGAAACCTTGTCTTAGAAACCAAAGCAAAATAAACAATCAGAAAGTTAGGCATGGGTTAGAAGGATGGCTTGGCTGTTAAGAAAGTTTATCACTTTTGCAGAGGACCCAAATTCCATTCCCAGCGCCCACGGCAGGAGAATCACAGATGCCTTTATTCCAGCACCTTCTGTGGCCCCTGAGGGCACCTCCATTCATTGTACATGACCACACACACACATTTTAAAATGAAAATAACTTTCTTAAAACGTATTTATTTATTATGTACAGTGTTCTGCCGGCATGTAAGCCTATACGCCACAAGAGGGCAGCATAGATGGTTGTGAGCCACAATGGGGTTGCTGGGAACTGAACGCAAGACCTCTGGAAGAACAGTGCTCTTAACCTCTGAGCCATCTCTCCAGCCTAAATATAACCTTTTTTTTAAGTCCAGCCTGTAATCCCAGTCTTGTATGTGCGGGAAAGCTAGAGACAGGCGAGTCCCTGAAGCTCACTGGTTGGCCAGCCTAGCCTAACGGATGGGATTTGGGTTATAGTACGTGTAAAAAGGTCAGAGGAAGTCTTCAGGCTTGCACAGCAAGGGTTTTAAATGCCTAAGTCATCACCCTCACTCCTACTGCGTGCTACTTTTAGTTTACTGTTGCTTATTTTGTTACATTCTTCATTAAATCAAAAAGCCAGCCACTGTGGCAGGAGAATTACTGTTAGTTCAAGGCCAACCTCAAACAAAACAAAATAGAGCAATAGCAACAACAAAATAATAACAAAAACTCTCAAATTTAAAGATGATGGCAGAACCTTGGGCGGTTTTACACACAGCCACACACAACTTCAGTCATCTATAAACTCCTTGTGTGTGTGTGTGTGTGTGTGTGTGTGTGTGTATAATATATAAATTTAATCACACAAATACACATGCACACTCACACAGGTTATATATGAGTATATATATTCACATGTACACATACATACACATCCATCTCCATGCAAAATTTTGGGGTTATGTATAAACTCACATACACACATATACACAGAGACATATTTCTGAATTTCTTCTTTGGTTAAAACGTACAAATTCAGAACAAGGATACTGCATTGGCTCACTGAGTGCTGCTGGCATGATGTCATCTAAGGCTTCTCACATACTAGGCAAGCCCTTTACCACTGAGCTACATCCCTGGGTCCCCAGTTTTTCATTCTCCTTTTCAGGGGACTCGCCTCAAACTCACATCAACTCCCCTGTCCCAGTCTTTAAAACGCTAAATTACCACTCGGGAGGCAGAGGCAGGCGGATCTCCATGAGTTCGATGCCAGCCTGGTCTACAAGAGTTAGTTCCAGGACAGGCACCAAAAACTACAGAGAAACCCTGTCTTGAAAATCAAAAAAAAAAAAAAGAGAAAAAAGAAAATGCTAAATTACAGATGGGAGCCCACATCCAGCTCCCTTTGCATCCACGATTACTACTTTACTTGATTTTCTTGTAAAAGTATATGGATCAACTTTATTCATGCGTTCGTTTATTTATTTATTTAGGTTTCTCAAGACAGGGTTTCTCTGTGTAACAGCTCTGGCTATCTTGGAACTTGTTTTGTAGACCAGGCTGGCTTCAAACTCACAGAGATCCGCCTGCCTCTGCCTCCTAGGGTGCTGGGATTAAAGGTGTGCGCCACCACCAGGCCAGGCTTCCTATTTGTTTTCTAATAGAAACAGAAAGGGATTAAATCTAGGATGGGAGGGGAGGTGGAGAGGAACCTGAAGGAGAAGAGGGAAGGGAAACCATAATCTGGATACATTACTTGAGGGAAAAAAATCTATTTTCATTATAAGGAACAGAGTAAGAAAATATTAAAAATGAGAAATTGGGGCTGATGGGATCTAGAATGCAGAACACTTATCTTCTAGATGTTGGCCTGGGCCTCTGGGGAGACTCAGGACTCGGAAGAAAGTTGATAGGCCTCAAAAAGAGAAGAACCAGAGGAAACAGGACAGGGGTTAAGTATGTTGGACGGATGATGGGGCTGGCAAGTTAAGGTTCATTCCAGGCCAGAGGGACTTCAGTGAATTCACACTATCTCGAGAAATTTATTTGACTTGAATCACTTCAGGAATCGGCTAGGACTACAAGCAGGAGACTGGTCGAAAGTCCGTTGCTGCTTCCTGGAGCTGAGAAGCCGTGATACTTGGGTTCAATACACACTGAAAAGTACAAGCGGCTTTTCAGCCAGACGGAGCCTAGTTCAAACCTCATCCCTTTCCCAAGCGGTTATCACTGGAGCTGCTGGGGTCAGACAAAACCAGTTGTTAGGTCGGAGCCTGGACCCAAGGAGCCTTAGCATACTAACCCATGTACCTGTCCTCGGGAGACAAGAGTGAAAAGCAAATAAATAAGATTTATCCAATGTGGTCACGTTGGGAAGAGGAGCAATGAGGTCAAGTGATCCCTCCAGTCCAACTTTGGGGTCCTGAATTGAAGCTTGGGTATAAAGAGAAGCGAGAGATCTTCATAAGTAAGCAGTTCGGTCCGGGTGTGGTCCTGCCCCTCCCTGCCTAAGCTCCAGTCTCCCCTGCAAGGTGGTCTGACTCGGAGTCCGAACCGTGTGAAATCTCCCGGGGAGCTCCTCCTCCGGCTGCACCAGGCCTATTCCTTCTCCCAGCATGAGATTCCTGGGGGAAATCCCCATATTAGTTTTTAAATGCAATTTTATTATCATTCAGGTACATGAAGGCAGCTGATCAGGGCACAAATGCCACGGAAAAGATAGTTTGTAATTCGCAGTACCTAAAAGGAGGGACAGGCGATACAACCCAGAGGCCCACGGGAAAGTACTGAGTCAGCCTGGAGGAAGGAGGCTGGAAGAGAAAGAAGAGCAAAACTTTGACTAAGATTTTCAGGGCAGGAATGGGAGAAGCAAGGTGAACTGGTCAAGCAGGTTGAGCTGCTAGTCTGTGTAGCTGCAGCACGCTCCAGTTTAAGTCCGGAGTGTGGTACCTGGCTCTGCAGAGATAGGGGAGGAAGAGCCCAATAAATGGGGTACCTGAAAGGGGTTGGGTCGCTTGTTTTGCGTATGGAAGACCCCAGGGAATGAAGTCATTTGAAATCTCTCGGACACTTACAGCATTCTGGTTATCTCCCCCAAGTCATCAAAGATCCACAAAGTTAAAAAAAAAAGTTTACAATACACATAATTAAAAATAAATATTTAAAAGATCTGCTTTTGGAATCAGCTTGTGAATATATGTACAGACACACAAAATAAACCCAAAACAACAACAACAAAACAACTGTAAAGCTTTGAACAGACAAAGATGTTTTTTATTAACATTGTATTGTATGTATGTATCAATTTGGGGAGAATGAGCCATTTTGATAATATTATGTGTAATTATCTGTCCTGTCCATTATATTATGTCTTTCAGTTGGTGAAAATAAAAACCCTCACTTTTTATTTTTAGTTGAGGGAGTCATTAAAATCTTTTTTTTTTTTTTTTTTTTTTGAGACAGGGTTTCTTTGTAGCTTTGGAGCCTGTCCTGGAACTTGCTCTGTTGACCAGGCTGGCCTCAAACTCATATAGATCCACCCATCTCTGCCTCCCAAGTGCTGGGATTATGGGATTAGAGGTGTGTGCCACCACCACCTGCCATTTAAATCTTTTCTAAAAAATCTTTTTAAGATGAATTTTTATATATGTGAGTGTTTTGCCTGAATGTATGTATGTGCTATATGTGAGGGCCTGCTTCTAACAGAGGACAGAAGCCTTCAGATCCCTGGGACTGGAGTTACAGAGGGTTAGGAACCACCACGCGGGTGTTGGGAACCAAACCTGCGTCCTCTGGAAGGGTATTCAATGCTCTTGTTTGCTGAGCCATCTCTCCAACTCCAGATTTACACATCATTTGTTGAACTTATTTCTAGGAATTCAATAAATATTTTTAATGATTAAAAAGTTTTTTTTGTTTCGTTTCCAGACAGAGTTTCTTTGTGTAGCAAACAGTTCTGGCTATCCTAGAACTCAGAGATCCTCCTGCCTCTGCCTCCTGAGTGCTGGGATTAAAGGTGTGTGCCATCACCACCCAGCAACAATTTAAAATTTTATTACATTTTTATCTGTCTGTCTGTTTGTCTATCATCTATCCGTCCATCCATCCTGTAAATCCTGGTCTCCGGCCTCCATTTTTGGAAGCCCCACCCCTGTTCCCCTTGAACCTTGAACTCTCCCCCAGGAGGGTCAAGGTAGCCCACCAAACCTTAACCCTTCCCCAGAAAAGGTCAAGACCATTCCCCCAGGTTATTTAAACTGCCCCCCCAAAAAATAAACAAGTGGTTTGTTGTGCCCCTCCCCCACACCCCATGGTCGCTTTGGCGGCCTTCCGGTTCCCCTCGGGGCCACCCGCGAGTGCAGGAGTCCAATTAAACCTGGATATCTTTTAATTTGGTCTGATTTATCCTGTCAAATTCAGGCAAAAAAAAAATTTGGTTTGATTTGATTGGGATTATTTTGCATCGGCAGAGAGCTCGTGTTAGAAAATATTACTAACACATCCATCCATCTGTGTGTGCATGTGGAGGTTAGAGGATAACTTGAGGTCCTGGGGATTGAATTTAGGTCTCCAGACATGCTTTTAATTGTTGAGCCATATTATCGGCCCTGGTTGAATTTCTGAATGATAAGTAAATTCTTATTCCTGGAATAGATGCAATTTATCATAATTTATTATTTTTTCCATAAAGAACTGAATTCAGAATATTTTAGATAGTTGCATTTATGGTAATGAGAAACACTGGTCTTTTTTTTTTTCTTTTTGTTTGTTTTTTGGTTTTCTGGAGACAGGGTTTCGCTTTAGCTATTGAGCCTGTCCTAAAACTAGCTCTTGTAGACCAGGTTGGCCTCAAACTCACAGAGATCCACCTGCCTCTGCCTCCCGAGTGCTGGGATTAAAGGCATGCGCCACCACCACCCGG
>PVIU01003211.1:97214-122640 GCA_004026605.1 Ondatra zibethicus | reverse complement strand
TTTTGGTTTTTATTTTATTTTTTTTAATTATTTTATTCATTTATTTATTATATATACTGTGTTCTGCCTGCAGGCCAGAAGAGGGCAGCAGATCTCATTATAGATGGTTGTGAGCCGCCATGTGGTTGCTGGGAATAGAACTCAGGACCTTTGGAAGAGCAGCTAGTGCTCTTAACCTCTGAGCCATCTCTCCAGCCCTCTTTTTCATTTTTAAAGACAGAGTTTCTCTTTGCAGACCCTGGCTGTCCTGGGACTAGCTCTGTAGGCCAGGCAGGCCTCGAACTCAGAGATCCAGCTGCCTCTGTCTTCTGAGTGCTGGGATTTAAAGTGTCAGACACCACACCCAGCTTTTCTTTCTTTCCTTTTTCTTTTTTAAATTTATTCTTCTCTCATATGTTACATCCTATTACATATATTATACCACAGTTTCCCCTTCTTTCTCTCCTCCTCGTCCTTCCCCACCACATTTAGTCTCCCTCAGATCCACTTCTTTCTCTTCAGAAAAGGGCAGGTCTTCCATGTTTATCAACCAAACACGGCCTACCAAGTTATAATAAAACTAGGCACATGCCCCATATTAAGACTGGATCAGGTAACCCAGTAGAAAGGAAACAGGTCCCAAGTGCAGGCAAGAGTCAGAGATAGCCCCAACTCCCACTAAAAAATATGGACCACTTCACGAATTTACATGTCATCCTTGCACAAGGGCCATGCCAATCTTCGCTGTGTCGTTCCAGTTTTAGTACATATGTGCTGCCGTAATGAGCAGGTATCTTTTTTTTCTTATGGTGTTCTGTGCTGGCTAGTTTTATGTCAGCTTGAAACCAAATAGAGCCATCTGAGAGGTGGGAGCCTCAACTGAAAGAATTCCTTCACAAGATCTGGCAGCAGGCAAGCCCTTAGGGTGTTTTCTTAATCAGTGATTGATGTGGGAGGCCCCAGTCCACTGTGAATGGGGCCACCCCTGAGCAGGTGGTCCTGGGTTCTATAAGAAAGTAGGTGATGGTACGCACCACCTTTAATTCCAGCACTCAGGAAGCAGAGGCAGGCGATCTGTGAGTTTGAGGCCAGCCTGGTCTACAAGTGAATTCCAGGACAGCCAGGGCTACACAGAGAAACCCTGTCCAAAAAAAAAAAAAAAAAAAAAAAAAACTAAAACAGAAAGAGAGAGAGAGAGAAAGGCTGAGCAAGCTAGTAACACACACACTCACACACACATGCACATACAGACACCATGGCCTCTGCATTAGCTCCTGCCTCTAGGATCCTGCCCTGCTTGAGCTCCTCCTCCACTGCTTTGGCAATGAACTACCATACAGAACTGTGAATGAAATAAGCCCTTTCCTCCCCAAGTTGCTTTTGGTCACGGTGTTTCATCACAGCACGAGGACCCCTAAGACAAACGTCTTTGTTAGTGGTAGTATGAAGATTATGTCGAGGGTTGGGAGCGTAGCTCAGGTGATAGAGGCTTGGCCAATATTCACAGACTGTGCCTTCCATTCAGTCCCCAGCACTGCATAAAACTAAGCAGGGTAGCACATGGGAGGTAGAGATACATTATATGTACACAGGAATACAGGTGCCACAGAGACCGGAAGATGGTATGAACCCCCTAGTTTATGGTTTCTGGAAGTTATGCTGCCTCTTATGGGTGCTAGGAACCAAACTTGCGTCCTCTATAAAACTCTTCAATGTTGGGACATCTCTTAAGTCCCTACTTATGTTTTCACACGACATAGCCCAGGCTGGCCTTCAATTTACTATGTAACCCAGGCTTACCTGTTGCTTTCCCTACATTCTAGGTCTCTTTGAACAGTGACAAGCACAGTTCCACAACGTCTGAGTGTCCTGCTGAACAAATGCACCCTGATTTGATGTGACAGTTTCCTGCGAGAGAGCATTGCGACTGTTTCTAGCTTTCCACTGCGGTGCACACACGCTCCCAGGTTCTTTCTTTAGTATCGAATCCTAGAAGTACAAGGATGAGTCAAAGCATTTGTACGTCTAAAGATTTTCTGAAGCATTGCCAAACTTCCTCTCAGACAGCTTCCACAAGGGCACGCCTAGAGCCCTGTGTGCTTTTATGTGCAGGGGCCAATGCCGGGTGTTACCCTTCCTTTCTACTCGTGCCAATCTGATAGGTGAGAAAATGCTACTCTATATTGCTTCAATCTGCATTTCTCCCAAGTTGACAGGTGTGGTTGGCTGACAACAGCTCACTCCCAAGATGGCAGGTCCATGGCCTCAATCTGGAGCCTGTGAATGAGGTCAAGGGGTCTTTCAAGATTTGGTTCATCTATGAATCTTATAGCCTGGCAGATAGATGAGCCTGGGTTAGTGGAGCGATCCCTGAAAGCTATTATGGGGCTCCCGTGTGACCACAGATAACAGAAATTAGCGATGTGTGGTCCAAAGTTAGGTTAGAGTGCCAACGGCCCCAGAAACTAGCAAGAGGCAAGGGACAGACTCATTGGAACCCTCAGAGGGAACATAATAATACCACTCTGTTCTTCCTTTTCTTTCTTCCCCTTCCTCTTCCCATCCCTTTCCTGGGGGTTGAACTCAGGACCTCACATGCTAGGCAAGCTCTCTACCATTAAGGTTGAGGCTGGGTTTCTCTATGTAGCCCTGGCTGTCCTGGACCTCACCATGTAGACCATGCTGGTTTCAAACTCACAGAGATCCACCCACCTCTGCCTCCTCTCCCAGGTTTGGGGATTAAAGCAGCAGTCCACTATACCTAGTTCTGTTACGTTTAAAACATTTTAAAATATTCTCATGCTGACTTCTAGACTGAGTCTAAAATGTACATTGTCGCCAATAGTTTCCTACTGTAGACAATGCCAAGCCTCATTACTCCCCTTTTTCCTAGCTGACTGACAGAAGGTGTATGAATCTAAGTAGTCTGTGGGGATTGAACAAAGGACCTCATGAACGATAAAAATGCATGCTGTACCACCGAGCACCTCCATTTCATACTTGCTTGTAAGTAAATGAATACACGAGGCATGGTCCACCTGTAGAAACTGACAGCTGAAAGGGTGTCTGTTCTCTACTTCCCCCGCTGGGGGATGGACATGGAACTTAGGTCATAGGGCTTGAAGGCAAGCGCCTTTACCTGCTGAGCCACCTTGTCGGCTCAGAAATGCTCTCTCAAGGTGTTCTTTACCTATGAAGCTGGTGGGGTAATTGGTTTATTATGCTTGTTGGCTATCAAGGCAGCTTCATGATCAGCTTTTGGAAGTTCTGGCTGATAATTTCTTCTTGAAATGAATACAATCAAAATACCTTTTGAAACCAAGACAGCGAGTGGTGGATTTCACATTTCTTCTCCAGCTCTAGAGAAAGAGTGGTCTTCAGGACATGATCAAAAAACATGAATGAGTTGGGACGCTACAGGAAAGAGCACGGAAGGCCGCTCAGCTTGCTTCGAAGTGTTAGAAATTTCCCCAGGCTTTTGCTTTATGCAAAAAGGGTAGAAGGGCTGATGGAATCGCAGGCAGAGTGTTTGTGCGCGGCGGATCTGCTAGTCCCCTGCTTTCCCGCAGGGGGCAGTGCGGTCTGCCAATGAGGTGGGAGCGGAGTGGGAACCCGCGCGGAGTTCTGGGGGTTGTTTGCAAAGAAAGTTAGGAGATGCGTTGGAGTGCGAGGCAGACTCTCAGGCTTTGCGGGAGGGTGAGAGAAGGACCTCCCAGGGTACCCATGGGGTTCAGTGGAGGGGATCTGGATAAGTTTGAGGAGTACGGCGGTTGCACGAGGAGAGGAGGTGCAGTCCCCCGGAAGGTGCAAGCGGGCAGGACGCGAGTGTGAATGCGAGTGTGCGTGCGCGCGCTGCAGTTCTCCCGGTTCCGCGAGGCGCGGGTGTCAGCTTGCAGCCGGGGCTCCTCCCTCCGGCCCCCCTGCCCCGCCGGGCGGTCCCTCCCTCCTTCCCCATCGCCCCTCCCCGGCGGGCCAGGCGCTGGGACGCCCCGGCCAAGCAGGCGACTGTGGTGGCGGCGGCTAGTTGGGGAACCCTAGGCTCCGTGCTGCGGGACCATCGGGAGCCGAGTGTCCCCTGTCCCGGCTGGGCTGTATTGGGCCTGCTTCCCACCGAACCACGCCCTGTCAAAACTTTGTCGCTGCAGCGGCCAAACGATCGGAGCCGGGCCAGCAAGCGGGAGGGAGGGGCGCTGGGCCGGGCCAGGCAGGGCGCGGGGCTCCGAGAGCAGCGGCCCCGGCCCGTGGCCCCACCATGCCCCAGCTCGGTGGTGGCCGCGGTGGCGGCGCCGGCGGGGGAGGCGGTGGCTCCGGAGCCGGGGCAACCAGCGGAGGGGACGATCTCGGAGCGAACGACGAGCTGATCCCCTTCCAGGACGAGGGGGGCGAAGAGCAAGAGCCGAGCAGCGACAGCGCTTCGGCGCAACGGGACCTGGATGAGGTCAAGTCGTCCCTGGTCAACGAGTCGGAGAATCAGAGCAGCAGCTCGGACTCTGAGGTAAAGGGATTCCTAGGGTCAGCCCTTCGGGGGACCCGTGTCCCGCTCCCGCTCACCCTAGGCCCTCGCCTTTGTGTCTCTTCCACAGGCGGAGAGGCGCCCGCAGCCTGCCCGGGACGCTTTCCAGAAGCCGCGCGACTATTTTGCCGAAGGTACGTGCCTTCTCCTGCAGTCTCCACTCTCTGGCCGGCAGCGATCGGTTCTACGGGTCCCCACGACTCGGTTGGCAGAGCCCCTGCTCTCCTCCCATCTCTGCAGCAGCCACTCTGGGGCTCACTCGAGGGGAACTCGGGTTCCGATTCCCGCCTGGACTTCCAGATCCCTGTGCTGTCTGGGGGACCCCTGACCTCACTCCAATTTGGTTTTTGTCCGCAGTGAGAAGGCCCCAGGACGGCGCTTTCTTTAAGGGACCTGCGTACCCTGGGTACCCCTTCCTGATGATTCCTGACCTGAGCAGCCCATACCTCTCTAATGGACCCCTGTCTCCTGGTGGAGCGCGCACCGTAAGTGTCAGACCAGCTGTGCCCGGACCGGTGGGCGCCGGGCTCGGCGGGATGCGCCCCCAGGCTCGGCCGTGGTGTGGGGGATGGGGCCTCCTGCGCCGATCCTGGGCAGAACTTGTTTGCGGAGTTAAACTCCCCTGTGGCGGCCTAGAATGAGACTGCATTGGCTAGTGCCGGGATGAGAGTAAAGATCTTTTAACTTTTCGCCTTTGGGAGATCCTTCTTGCCTTTGGGAGATCGCGGCCTGGTGGGTTCTGCTCCCAACCTCCCAAATCCTTGGTTCTTCCAAAGGAAAACTTGGATTTGTGCCTACTTTTACGGGTGGGGGTGGTGGTCTCGTTTTCCTTCCTGGAGACCAGTCAACTTTCCCCTTGGCAAGGAGGAAAGTTGGGCAAGAGCCTGGAGGAGCCTAGCTTGAGATGTTGTCCACTGACCTCCGGGCTCTCAGGGCTGCTGTGAGCTGTACAGACTTCTTGTTTTGTGTGGATTATTCACGACTCCTGTCCCCACCCCCAATCCTCACGTCAGGGTCTCAATTTTTCTGCAGAACTCTGGGTTTCAAACTCCTCTGAGATGGTTTGGAGGGCGACCCAAGGCATTCTTACTTGGCTTTTCCCCCTTTTGTTGCCGGCTTTTCTCATTTAAAGCGAGCGCTGCGCCACTTTAAACCTGTTAATGGGAGCGCATTGTGTGCTGTGTGCCTGGCATTTAGAGCAGTGATTAAGCAAATTGACCCGGCCCCCAGACAATGTGCAAATGAGGGCGGATTCCTTCACCCCTCTCTAACTCTGAACTCCCGCCCCTCTCCCCCGCTGTATGAGGGGTGCAGTTCGGGGTTGGCAAGGCCTTGGAGCCGCTACTCCACACCCAGGTTTCCTGTGCTGATGGAGGGAGGGTCGGATCTTGGGTGCACACCTTCCTCCTCATCATTTCTGCCTCCTACATAGCTTCCCAGAGTCGATTAGTTCATTCTCCTTGCTAAGCTCTTGTAAAAGTTCGTGGGTGCTGAATGGGTCTTTTCTGCTGTCATTTCAAGGTCCTTCCTTGGCAGAGCCGATGGCCTCCATAGTTGGTGCAGTGTGTGTGTGTGTGTGTGTGTGTGTGTGTGTGTGTGTGTATTTTCTCACTGGTTGGGGTTGGAGGAAGTTCTTTTGATGGATGAAGAAGGGAATGGAACCACACACACCCCTCTTGCCCTTGCTCTGGCATGGAGACCCCCATAGCTTTGGGCCTGCTGCTCTTCAAGGCAACCCAAGACGTCCTTTTGAAAAATGGGTATTGACCTAGACTTTTGCTTTTGCTCTTTCAAGGTGAAGGTGCGTGCAGATGTTGGGGACCGCCCCATCAAGTTTTCCGCCTGTGCAGGAGGTTCTCATACCTCTCTGTCTGTGAGTTAGGCCACTTTAGTTCCATTTTTATCATCAGGAGCCACTAACGCCCGCGTGTCAGCTCTGACCCAGATCTTAGGAAGTCACTAGAAACATCCCAAATAGGACTAATTCTCCCTCCTTTGGCTAGGTAGTTCCTCCACACACCCATTTCTTTTATTTTTTTAATGTTTATTTATTTTCTGTGTTTGTGTGTGCCTGTGCATGGGTATTTTTGAAGCTTATGCCAGGGTACCTGTGCAGAGGTCAGACTACCTTTGGATTCTACAGTTGGATTCTCTCCTTCTGCCATATGAGTTCCCATGGCCAACTCAGATCGTCAGACTGGGCCAGTGCCTTTATCCACAGAGCCATCTCGTAGCCCACTAGCAGGGTCCCATCTCACTGCCATGCCTGCATCCTATCTCCCCAACGAGCTGGCCTAGCAGCAGAAGGTCAGCCCCCTCTGTTTTGGTGTTTCTCACGTGTCACCCAGCTCAGATGAGAAGTTCATTGAGGGGCTAGAAAAGTTCCTTTCTCGTTTTGCTCAATTCTTGAGCATTGTGGCCAGTGAGCGAAGCAAGGTAGAACACACTTAAACACTTGTTTGAACTCTATGGTTGAAATTATTATCTTCTTGATAATCATACCAATATAATTAATATGATTTCCATGGGAGGCAAGTGGTTACCCAGACAAAACTGAACCTCTGCTGTTTTCCAGTGAAAGTAGATAGTTGAGGGTTAATGCAGGAGCTGGTAGATTGGAAGAAGATTCTTGGAATATATGATTCAGTCTTTGCTTTCTAGGTCTTGTTTCACCTCAAAATTATGCAACTGTAAAGATTTGCTGTTTTAAGGCTTTCATTATTAAAGTGGGGGATCCCATTTCCCTGCTGTTCTAATTTTATGGAAATAACCAAGCCCAAAGTCAAAGTGGAGACTGGGTGCGGTGTTTTCCAGTTATTTGTGGCTCTTAGGTATTGCAGACAGGAGGTCTAAGCACCCTGACCTACGGGCATCTCTGTTGCCTGGAGCCAGCCAGACTTTCTTTCTCCAGGGGTCATCTCCTCTGCTCTCCACTCTGACTTGGTTGGGATGCTGGGAAACAGTCTCTTCCTGAGACTCTTTAGGGGAGAGGTCACCTTAACCTGGGTTTTGAGAGAGTCTCATTATATAGTGCAGGCTGGCCTTGAACTTGGACCCTCCTATGCTTGAGTGTGAAGTTTACAAATGTGTCACCATAAATGTCCTCTTTCTGGGACACCTGAGACCTGTGGAGAAGGGAATAACTGCCACATTTTGTACTATTCCTAGTACTTGAAAACATTGTGAGACAAGGTCTAGTATTATAGTATATTATGAGATAACTGTCTAGTCTTGGCTGACCTAGAACTGCCATAGAACTGCTACAGACTAGGCTGGTCCTGAACGTGCAGTGGTCCTCTTGCTGATGTCACAGGCAGGCACATGCCTCCATACCTGACTATACCTCCATTCTAGAGGAGAATTTGTGCAGGTTTACAAGACCATATAGGTGATGCTGACTACACACACGCCATTAATCCTAGAACACTAAAGACTAAGACAGGAGGATCACTGTAAGTTTGGGGACAGCCTGGGCTACCTAGCAAGAGCCTGTCCCCACAACAAAAATGAACAAAAACTGATGAACAAAATAAAGTGGCTGTCTAAAAATAGTGTCTAAGGTAAAGGACAGTATTGGATGTGCTTCTGCAGGCCAGCGTCGTACTAGCAGTAGTTTTGCCTACAGTGTGAGCGCTAATGACATCTCGGAAGGGGACATCTTGTCTAGGGGAGGTGCTGAGCACACGTATAAATTGAGGAGTCACTCTGCATGAGCACACGCTTCTGTCCAGCTGTCCAGAGCTCTTTTGTGTCACTGTCCTGGCTTTAAGTCTCTATTATGTTTCCTGAGGGTGCGCAGTCTTGCTGATCGTTGGTGTGCCCCTTTCTGTTCCCCCAGACAAACAAATTTCTAAACGCACGTAATAAGGTTGTTTTGGGGGAATTTATGTAACAACCAAGGAAAACCTTTTCTCTCTTTTTAAAAACAATTCATACACTCTACTATATTTTATTATTTTGGGGGGGGGACACATGTCAGGACAGTGTGGGAGTCAGTGCTTTCCTGCTTTGTGGGTCTTGGGGATCAAACTCAGGTCATTAGGCTTGATGGCAGGCACCGTTACCCCCTGAGCCATATAGCCAGCCTAACCACCCCCCTCTTTTTTTTTTTTTTGCTCAGTCTAAACATGCTGTTTTTGGTAAAAATTCTTTTAAGTCATTTCATCTAAATATAACTTCTGTTCCATTTTTGCTAAATATAACTCTTGAGTTTAATGAGGGCTTTTCGCACAGAGTGAGCTTTTGGGAGTGCCCTGACTGACTGTGTTGCTGAAATTTTGGCACTTGGCTTCCTGGGGTGACATTTGGTTTCAAACTCTGAGGCGGGACTTGAGTCCTGTCAATCTTTTCTTTGGGTAGGTGGATCTGCATTGTGATAATCTTAGAAACCTATGGCTTAACCTCATTTTCCATTGATCTTATTTCTAGGGCTTCTCAAGGAGAAAGTGGTCTAATTTGTACATGCACATACACACATGTACATATCCAGCCATATACACATGTGCACACTCATGTATGAGTATGAACAGTATTTTGTCCTGAACAGTAAACTAGCAGAATTGCAGTGTTTTGTTTGTGTGTGGTTGTTTTGCCTGCATGTGCACACTTCCAAGTGTGTAGGTCTAGAGATGGCTTAGTGGTTAAGAGCACTGGCTGCTCTTACAGAGGACCTGAGTTCCATTCCCAGCATCTACATGGTGCCTCACAACCATCTGTAACTCCAGTTCTAGGAGATCCGAGGGCACTTCACACGCATGGTGTGAAGGTTAACCAAAAGAGTTGTGGGATGAATAATCAGCCCATTGGAAACCTTTTGTAACTAGAAGGCTGTACTCATTGTCCTAGTGGGAAGCGACTTGCATTTGCTACACGGGGGATACTCAAGATTCGCATACTTTACAATCAGTCTGTAACTCCTTGACTTCCTCTGATATGTGTTGAGTGCTTATCCTGGGCAGTGCTAAGGGGGGGGATAAGCTACATTAGGAAACAGTAACACGGGCACTTTACAAGGATACAAGGAAGTCTATGTTAAGAGGCAATTAAATCTGGAGGGGTGTTTTTTAGAATAAGAAATCTGGAAAAATTGCTTTGAATTGGCATGTTTCAAGGAAGGCCAGTAGTGGAGGTGACTTTAAACTAGTCCTTGGAACTCACTCTTTGCTGTTGTTGGTGGGGGTGGGGGGATGGAGGGGGTCTGGGGAGAGGAGTGTCTTGGGACACTACTGTAGTAGTGCTGTAGCTGTTCTGGCACTAGCAATGCAGTTCAGGCTGTCCTCAAATTCATGCCAATCATCCTGCCTCAGCCTTCTAAGTGCTGGGGTTATGGGCTACCATGTGCTACCATGACCAGCTTGTTCTAGGTCCAAGTAATTCTTGCTAATTATAAACATCTTAAATGGCCTTGCTGTGTTTACTTATGATCTTCACTCTCATCTTGAGATGGAACCCAAGGAGGGAGAAAGGTCCATAGTTGCAATAGAACTTACTGTGTTCTAGTTGCCTAGACTGAGAAGGTGCATGTTAAGCCCTGAATGCTAAGAAAGCAATCTGTTCTTACTCAGGAGGCAGCAGAGAACCCTCAAAAGTTACTCCAAGGGCTAGGGATGTACCTGTCGCTAGAGAACTTGCCTAGCATGCCTTAGGCCCTGGGTTCGAGCTCCAGCAACATACAAAAAAGGTTACGTTGAAAAGCACTGTGACTCAAACATGTCCTACCACTGCTTAGAAAGATGATGAGGGAAACTAGACTGTGGAGGAGACTCACAGGAGCCAGGCAGAGGTGATAGGATGTGTATGCCAGCAGGCGGGAAAGGTTGCATTGGAGAGGAGTGTGGTACCCAGGTGGAAAAGTAGCTGCTGTCACAGTTCACTGGATGACCTAGGGAATTATTCCAGCAAGTGGAATACTGGCCTTCTATCTTTGCCATCCCGGTGCTGAACAGAAGCTCTGCAAATAGTTTGGCAACAGCAGAGCTCAAACAGGCTGTGAGAGGTTCTGGTTTGGAGGAACTGCTTGGTGTCAGCGGAGACACAGTGGGTGCAAGGGGAATGTTGCAGGAGAAGAGGGAAAGGGTATGAGAGAAGAGGGGAGGATGGCCAGAGCAGGGAGGGATGGCCAGAGCAGGGAGAGATGCACAGAGCAGGGGGAGATGCACAGAGCAGGGAGAGATGCACAGAGCAGGGGGAGATGCACAGAGCAGGGAGAGATGCACAGAACATGGAGGGATGCACAGAACAGGGAGGGATGCACAGAGCAGGGGGAGATGCACAGAACAGGGAGGGATGCACAGAACAGGGAGGGATGCACAGAGCAGGGAGGGATGCACAGAGCAGGGAGGGATGCACAGAGCAGGGAGGGATGCACAGAGCAGGGGGAGATGCACAGAACAGGGAGAGATGCACAGAGCAGGGAGAGATGCACAGAGCAGGGAGAGATGCACAGAGCAGGGGGAGATGCACAGAGCAGGGAGAGATGCACAGAACAGGAAGGGATGCCCAGAGCAGGGAGGGATGCACAGAGCAGGGAGGGATGCACAGAACAGGGAAGACAGTCACAGAAGGGGATCTCACTGGTAAGGGACTGTGTGTAACCTGGAAGGGAAAGGAATGGCTTTCCACACTGCACTTTATTTTTCTTTTCCTTCCTTCCTTCTTTCCTTCCTTCCTCCCTTCCTCTTTCTCTCTTTTAAGATTTATTTGTATTTTTGTGTGTATGGATGTTTTTCTAGTTTGTATGTAGGAGTTCATGTGCATGCCTGGTGCCTGGGAGTCCAGAAGAGGGTGTTGGATCCCTTGGAATTGGAGTTACAGGTGTTTGGAAGCCATCCTGTGGGTGCTGGGAATCAGACCCAGGACCTCTCTGGAAGAGCAGCCAGTGCTCTTAACTGCTGGACCATCTCTCCAGCCCCACAATTCCCTTTCTACCTAGGGTTACCTGAAAGGTAATGGACAAGGAGGCTTTAGTCAACCCATTGAAGAAGCCTGGCTATGGGAGAAGAGGGAAGGGCAGAGCTACAGTCTGCGGCCTACTGGAGAAGGGGCTTGGAGCGTGCTGGGATAGAGATTGTTTTGGGGTAGTCTGACAGGATTTGAGAGTGGAGGAGGAGAAGAGACGAGAACTTTGGCATGAGGCAATATGCTTCCTTCATCAGTGGAAGAAGTTCTGTGTAGACATCCCAGCTTTACAGACTTGTTGACACTGAAGATGACGTAGAAAAATGCAGAGGTGACCTTGCTAGACATCAAGGGGAGTCTTGCACTGCATGGCTAGATGGACTTTCCTAAAAATATTTATTTTATTTTTAAATATGTGTATGTGTGCCCGTGAATATGGGTCTCCACAGAGGTCAGAAGTGTCAGAGCCCCCTGCAGCTGGAGTTGCGGGAGGTCATGAGCAGTCCAACATCGGTGCTGGGAACAAAACTGTCTTTTGCAAGAGTAGAAAGTGCTGTTAACCTCTGAGCCATTGTCCTAGCCCCTGGCTGGCCTTTTAATACTCAATAAAACCAAGGGAGAGTTGGCTGGAGGGAGGGTCCTAGAATTCAGTTGACTTTTTCTTTTCTCTCCTTTAAAAACATTTTATTTTATTATTATTGTGCCACGCAATGCTGCAAACCAATCTCTGGAAATATGTTCTAATGTAAAATGAAAACCTCTGCTATTAAAACTAAGAAGTTTTTGTTTTGTTTTTGTTCTATGAGACAGGGTTTCTCTGTGTAGTCCTGGCTGTCCTAGAACTAGCTCTGTAGACCAGGCTGACCTCAGACTCACAGACTCACTCCATCTGCCTCTGTCGAGGGCTGGGATTAAAAGTGTGTGCTGCCGCTGCCGTGCTTACTTTAAACATTTAAAAGTAAATTAATGTGTGTGTGAATGAGATGTGGGGAGCGGTAGGTGCCACAGTATGTATGTGGGGGACAGAGGACAAAGGTGGTTCTCCTCTCCCACCTTTACTTGGGGTCCAGGGCTTGAGTCAGATTACCAAACTTTGGAGCAAGCCCCTTTACTTCTGTGCCACCTTGCTGCCCCCACAGTTGGCCTTCTGACCCTCTTGCCCCTATGTCTTGAATGCTGGGCTTATAGACATGTGCTACTAGGTAGGCCTGGCTTATGTTGTGCCGGGTAAACCCAGGGCTTCATGCATGCTGGACACGTATTTAAACAACTGAGCTATATCCTTTTGTCTTCTAAAGTGGATCAGATTTAGGGATGAATGCAGCATGTTCACTTTCTAACACTTTGGCACATGGTGATGAAGGGACATGTAGGCCAGGAAAGGGGCTCAGTCTTTGTTCTAAGCTGGTGTCTGCCCAGAAATATCTACCCAGGCACTGGTCTCTTCCTGTAATGTACCAAGTAACATAAGTACACCCTTTGTTATTCTACTTGAGAACTTTAAGGTTATAAAACAAATTTCTAAATCCTTAATCTTTTCTTTTCGTTGTGTTTATAGTCTAAAGTTTTTGTTTTGATGAGGCTGTATATTCTTAGCTGACCTAGAACTAACTATGTAGACCAGACTAGCCTTGAACTCAAGAAGAACAACCTGCCTCTGCCTCCTGAATATTGGGATTAAAGGCATGCACCATCATGGCTGGCTTTAGATTTCTGGGTTGTTTTTTGTTTGTTTTGTTTTGTTTTTTTTCTTATTGTATATGAATGTTTGCATGTATGTTTGTGTACCAAGTGTGTGCAGTGCATGTAGAGGCAATATGAGAGCATCAGGTCTCCTGGAACTGGAGTTAAATATGGTTGAGTGTGGATGCTGGGAATTGAACCCCAGTCCTCTACAAGAGCAGCCCATGCTTTTAACCACTGAGCCATCTCGAGTCTTTCAAAACCCTGCCTCTCAAATAAACAAACAAGCAAATAAATAAATAAGTAGACAAACAAATGCCCCAAACCAATTTGTCCTACCACTTCATTGATGGCAATTGTGTAGCAAAGAGCTGTTCTTGAAAGGGTATAAATGTATAAATGGTATCACCCTATTTGGAAAGCGCTTGGCAATGGCTACTAAAATCTCAGTGCTTTTCTGACCTGCTAGGGAGTAGGCACTTGTTAATCCCATTCTGTGGCTGTGCAAATAGACTCGTAGAGGTCAAGTGTGTCATACAGGGGCACTCTATTGGCTATTTCAAGCACCAGGATTTGAACTCGGTTGCTTCCAAAGTCCAGAAGAGCTAGCTCTTCCCTTTCTCCTCATGACTTTACACACAAGCCTGGAATCATTGGCCATCCCTAGGCAAGGACACTGACTTGCTTCTCAGTGCAGATTCTGATATGACTATGAGCTCGTGTGGAGGGGGCAGACTCACCTCAGTGCCACAGACAGGCACTGGGCACATCCCTTGTCTAATCAGCAGTGAGTAAGGGTGGCTGGAAGCTGTCCGGCCTGCGCTGTGCTGCTGAGGGATCAGTGACCTTTAGCCTCACCACCTGGGGAAAAAGCCATTATCTACTGACATTTGGAAGCTGCTTTCTCCTGGTTGAGATCAGTGAGGGCTGGAAGTACACACAGGTGTGTCTTTGTGGAAGCTCCTTGGAGGAGGAGGCCCACCTGCTCTCCTTGAGTTCGCATTACAGTATGATTGGCTTAACAAACCAAACCCTGAGAAATCAAGCTTGGAAACAGTGTTTCTTACAGTGCCTTTTCTAAAACACTTGCTTTCCTTATGCACTGCCCAAATAAACCATCGGTCTCATGTATCTATGACAGACTATTACAGCACTGATTTATTACTAAAGAGATAAATACTGGATGCTTACACAGTGATTATTTTAGGAATTGCAGAAGAGGTATGAGTGTCTGTGTGTGTGTGTGTGTGTGTGTGTGTGTGTGTGTGTGTGTGTGTGTGTGTGTGTGTGTTATGGTTTGAAATTAGAAATTCCAAGGTTTCATACTTTTTGGTTTTTTGTTTGTTTGTTTGTTTTTTTCGAGACAGGGTTTCTCTGTGGTTTGGGAGCCTGTCCTGGAACTAGCTCTTATAGACCAGGCTGGTCTCGAACTCACAGAGATCCGCCTGCCTCTGCCTCCGGAGTGCTGGGATTAAAGGCATGCGCCACCACCACCCGGCCATGGTTTCATACTTTTTGAAGATTTATTTTAATTTGTTATTTTATCTGTGTGTGTTTAAGTGAATGTATTATACCGTGTATGCAGGTGCCAGAGGAAGCCAGGAGGAAGGTTTTAGGATTTCCTAGAACTGGAGTCATAAGCAGTTGTGATGTTGGATGTGGGATCTGGAGCTTGGGTCCTCTGGGAAGAGCTGTTACCAACTACTGAGTGGCTCTCCAGCCCCCAGCCTTCAGCATACTTTGCCTCCTTCCAAACCACCAGGGAGGTGCTCTCCTCCTGAAAGCCACGGTGCTTGGGAAAGGTCGGAAATGGCCTTCCAAGTTACTCTTGCTAGAAGCGGGGGTTCCTTAAGAGGCTGGAGAGCCGACTGCTGCAAGGTACCAATCTAGGATTAAAGGCGTGCGCCCCAACACCCAGAATCTTACTGAGGTTAAATATCTTGGATCCCTCAAGGTGAATGGGGCAAGGGCTTGTAGGAATGACTGGAGAAAATGTGTGGAAAGACAGGAATTGAAGGGCCATGGCTACACAGAGAAACCTTGCCTCAAAAAATTTAAAAAAAAAATGAAAAAAAAAAACTAGGAGAGAGGAAAAAGAAAAAAAAGGTGGAGCTGAAGATGAGAAAGAAAACCACAAGATGTAGGAATGAGCAGTACGCAAGTCAGATCAATTTACAAGTCCAGATTTGTTAGCCATAGTGAGTAAGCTCAGGCGATTATTGACCTGCCTAAAGCAAACAGAAGTGAATGAATGATAGACACCAGACGGGGATCAGGTGTGCTCACTGGAATGTGACCCTCTGCCACAGGGAGCCATGCCCTAGAGACAGTATACCACAAAACCCTTCTGTATTTAAAATACAGCACATGCTGAATTTAAATGTGCACATACTAAGGGATTTATTTGTTATATTTGGCAGCACAAGTATTTAAACATCAGTGTTAAAAAAAAAAAATAGGCCCTGTAGGCGCCTCCAGCATCTCCGGGATCTGTTAGAACCCTTCCCACAGTGAACTCCTGTGGATCTGTTGGATAATCTCCCTGTTATCCTCCCAGAAGCTATGAGGTAAAGCCTAGGAGCCCTGAAGGTAATGGAGCCTTGGGGGTGGAGGAGGGACCTGGTTCCCCAGAGGCTTCATTTTCCCCTTAAGCAAAGTGACCAAAAAGTAAATGGGGCTGGAGAGATGGCTCAGCGATTAAGAGCACTGACTGGGTTCAGTTCCCAGCACCCACGTGGCAGCTCCACAGCTGTCTGTCACTCCAGGATCTGACACCCTCACACACAGACATACATGCAGGCAAAACACCAGCGCACATAAAATAAAAATAAGTAAATAATTTACAAATAAGTGTGAAAATGCCATTTGAAGCAAAAGTTAAAGCAATGGTTTGTGCAAGCAAGACAATGAGTGGCGTCTCTGCAGTGACTTTTCCCTCCCTTTCTCTTAGGCACCGTTTGTTGACTGATGGTTGAGACAGGGTCTCACCATACAGCTTCAGCTAGCCTGGAACTAGCTGTTGTAGACCAGGCTGGCCTCAAACTCACAGAGATCCACATGCCTCTGTCTCCCAAGTGCTGGGATTAAAGAAGTGGCAATGTGATCCCTGCTTCTTGGGCACTTTTGGTGCCTGGGGTGGTTAGCACCTTCAAGCAGGTCTATTTACAGCTCCAGAGATGGTGTTAATTGCCACCTTAATCTTTCTTGATTCTGCACTCTGTACTCCATTTAATCTGCCTTCATCTGTTGACCTACTCTGTTGCTGACTTCCTACTTTGGACCAGCCCTACTTTATTGTATCTGTGAGCATTCTTGTGTCATGTAAATTGAACATGGGCTTTCTTTCTTTCTTTCTTTCTTTCTTTCTTTCTTTCTTTCTTTCTTTCTTTCTTTCTTTCTTTCGTTTTGTTTGTTGTTATTGTTTGTTCGAGACAAGGTTTCTCTGTGTAACAGCCCAAGCTGTTCTGGAACTCCCTCCGTAGACCAGGCTGGACTGGAACTCAAACTCACAGATCTGCCTGACCGCCCCAGCCTGTGGTCTAACTTTCTAATTATTTATCTTCTTGGGCTGTTTTCTAAGTGGGCTAAGTAGAGGAGAGCTGTGTGGGTGTGTACGGGGTGAGATGAGCACTTTGCGCGTCTGTTGGTGTTTTCCAGCCTCGGTGTTCGGGCTATGATGTGCTTGTCAGGGAACGACCAGGCGCAGCTCTGCAGTGGGAGCGGCTCATCCTCACAAAGGGCTTCCCAGATAACGCTAGAGAGCTGGCCTGGGAGGGGCTGCCATGGAGACTCTAGCCTTGAATCCCAGCCCATCTACAAGCTAGGTGACCTGAGCTTGATCAACAAAACTCAAGTAAAAAGTCCAAGGCCATAGTAGGCATCTGTAATCCCAGCACTCCTATAGGGGGATAGAAGGCGGAATCCGGAAAATACCCCGGAAACTCAGGTCCAGTTAGCCTGGAGTATGCAGTCACCCGAACAGTGAGAGAGGCCCTGCTTCAACAAGGTGGAAGCAGAGAACAAATTCCTGAAAGCTGTCCTCAGACTTCCATGTATGCACACACATACAGCCACACATACACACCACATAGATGCAGAGAGAGAGAGAGACAGAGAGACAGAGAGAAAAAAGCATGCACTTTAAAAACAAAAGGACCTCTGCTAATGTAGCTTAGCTGGAGAGTGCTTGCCCAGCATGCTCAAGGCCCTGGGTTCAATCTCAGCTCTCTCAGAAAACAAAACCAAACAAAAAATTGTAACAACTACTGTTGACTAGGCTGTTTAGAAAGAGGAAGAGCTTCTTTTCTGGTCTGGGAGGAGCTGAGTGACAGACTATGATTGATTTTTATGTGTTTTTGCTGCCACCCAAAGAGCAACTCTTTGGTCTGCCTGTCTTCCTCATGCTGTGGAGTGAGTGCTTAGGTCGGCCACTGGGTTAGAATCCAGTCTGCAGGGAGCTGGACATGGTGTGTCCACCTCAGGGAGACTGAGGCAGGAAGCCTCAGGAAGGCCACCCTGCCTCACAGAGTTCCCACTCCCAAGTATGCTTGCCAAGTTGCCCCAAGAAATCTACTATCTTTCTTTGTTTTTACTGTTTCTTTTTCTCTAATGCATGAGTCTCTTACAGGAAATGCGTAAGAGACTTAAGTATCATGTTCTGTACCAAACTTTGCCCACAGTTTCGCACCCCTGTGATCCCTGCCACAGGTGATTGATTATTCGTGTGTGGTTGCTAGACAAATGGTCCACTTTTTAAAACTTGACACTGGAGCAGGAGCAGTGATGTCTCAGGTCACTGGTGTATTTGTGAAATCTTAAGTAAGATGAAGGGACAGGGTGCTTTGGTCTGTCTGGGGGGATAAAAGGCCGGGTAGAAGAGGAGTGTTCCCCCGGCATGCAGACTTCAGGTCTGAGTTTGATCCCGGCACTCTCAAAAACAAACAACAACGAAAAACCCAACAAACAAAAAGCAAAACAAAACAAAACGCCCCAAAACCAAACAAGAGGAGCCCGGCATCTCTGGAGCTCTGTAGTCTTTATGTCTGGGTCAGAGTGGGCTTCTCAAGGGCTAACAACGGTGATTTGGGAGGTGTTTTTCTTAGCGAGATATTTGAAGAGCAAAGGTTATATTTTGTTCCATTCAACATAGAATGGAAAGAGCTTACCAGCTACAATCAGCGGTTTTTATCTGACAGCTGTAGAATTTGTCACAGTCTGATAATTAGTTTATTATTGGGGAGGGGCAGGATCCTCTTCTGTAGCCCACTGTTACCTAGAACACAATCCTTTTGGATACTGACTGATATTACAAGCTCGTGCCCCACAGCCAGCTCTAGAGTTACATTTTGTTGGTTTTGAGATGAACCCTTGCTACGTAGCCCCAGCTAGCCTAGAACTCACAGTCCTGCTTCAGCCTCCGAGAGGTTGGAACTACAGGCAGGCTGTAAATTTATAGTCTCGAAAATTTTTAAGTTACATTGACTTATTTTGTTTGTGTATGTGGCATCCGCATGAAGGTCGGAAGACAGCAATGTGGGCGTGGTTTACTTCTACCGCCACCTGGGCTCCAGGGGTTGGGGCAGCAAGTGCTTGTGTGCTCTCTCTCTCTGCCCCCCCTTCTTTCACCATGTCCAGCATGAGGCACCACACCCATCAAGGTGAAGAGGTTTTCCTCTACCACCAGCATTTTCTTTTCAAGCTGTACTTCAATGCTGCTTCCTAAGGAGGCATTCAAGGGCTGCCCCTCTCTGATGCTAGCACCTACCTCCCTGCCCTTACCAGCCAGTCCCAGTGGCTGCAGTCTGCATCGTTCCTTCTTCATTCATTGCCTGTATTTTCTTTAAATGAAAGTACCTATCATCCACTGTTTAGTTCTCTTAGACCGAAGGGCAATGAATTAACATCCGCAGATGAAGTCCAGCCCGACACTTTTATCAGTAAAGATTGATTAGGACACAGCTGTGCTCATCCATTTGCACAACTGGGGCGTCTTTCGTGCTGAGGGGCCTACTCCTAGTAGAGGTGGAAGCCCTCTTGGCCTCTAGAGTTAACAGACCCTCACTGGGGATCACGGAAGGGAAGGCGCGCTTTCCATGCTTGGCTTCGCCTTGCTGTTCCAGGTTAGTTCCTCTTGTCCTGTGAAGCTTATTAACCTACAGTGAACTTAGGGACTTAACCCACTCCCCTTCCTCCTTTCTGTTCGCAAATGCTACCCTATTGATACTCAAATTTTCTCATCTTTCGACAGTTGTTTCTTCTTCTAATTGGCTACTGAGTCCTTTGGACAAGTTGAGGCATGACAAGACATTCCAGGTCTGCCCTGGCCACCCCCTGGCCCAGACTTGGAGCTAGCCATTTCTCGGGGGTTGACTTTTTTTTTTTAATTTATATTTCTGTTCAGCATGAGTGCTCTGTCTGCAGGCCGGAAGAGGGCATCAGATGTTATTATAGATGGTTGTGAGTCATCAAGTGGATGCTGAGAATTGAACTCAGGACCTCTGGAAGAGCAGCCAGTGCTCTTAACTACTGAGCCATCTCTCCGGCCCCCAAGTTGGCCTCTTTTAATGGGAACGGGTGTTTAAAAACCTCAATGTAAACACTAAAGCACACATGTAAAGTACAAATGTAAAGCACACATGTAAACACTAAAGCACACATGTAAAGTACACAAGGGCACCAGGCAGTACCAGGGAGGTTAGCAGTGGAATAAAATATGCCCCTTGTATCTTAAAAACGTCTGATAAGTGTTCTTGCTCTAAAGGGCATCCTTTTCAGTATAACTCTTTCTGAGAGAGGGCCTCACGATACAGCCCTGCTTAGCCTAGCCTGGAACTTGCTGTGTAGACCAAGTTGGCCTCAAACTCGGAATAAGCCTACTTCTGTCTTCCAGAAATGCTTGAGGTAAAAGTGTGCAGCACCGCATGGGGCTTCAGTATATTCTCAACGCTGAGTCATTTTCTCTGTTTACCTACTAATCATAATTATACGTGGTAATTGTTTTTTAGTAAAGTCTCTTTCATACTTGTATTTTATTCTTTCGATTAAAAAAAAAAATCACCTTTTAATCCCAGCACTCTGGAGGCAGAGGCAGGTAGATCTCTGTGAGTTTGAGGCCACCCTGGTCTACAGACTGTCCAGGACAGTCAGGGCTACATGGAAAAACCCTATCTTGAAAAACCAAAAAGGAAAATCACATATACTTCTGCCAACTGATAGCATTTCAACAGTTACTAGATGTGGCTGGAGAAATAGACGGCTTAGCTGTTAAGAGAGCAAACTGCTCATGTAGAGGACTCAAGTTTGGTTGCCAGCACCCACTTCCTGTAGTTTTACCTTTGAGAGATCCCACGCCCTCTTCTGGACGACACAGGCATCTGCACGCATACGTACTCATACCTACATAGTCACATACATACATACATATGTAATTAAAAATAATATAAACATAAAGGAAAAAATTCACAGGAGGGTTTCTACTCATTTCCCATGGAATGTCCGTCTGATAGTGAGAGGGCGTGTCCAGGTCATGAGAGCAAATCCAATATCGTGCCCATGTCCTCATTCCTAACATCACCTCGCTGACGACAAACATTTGCCAGCTTATGAGAACATCGGGTCGTTGATCAGACGGACATTCAGGACTTACTGAGGTTGAAGCTACGTCCGAGGCTGCAGGATGTACTTCATAGATGCACAGGTTCACTAAGGTGGTTGGTGTGTGCAGAGGCAGTGCCCGGCACACGGTAAAGGCTTTGTCAAGGTGAACTCTGCCAACTGAGTAACTCCTGCTTCGTCAGAGATAGGCTTTTACTATGTAGCTCTGGCTATCCTGGAATTTACAGTGTAGACCAGGCTGGCCTCAAATTCACCTGCCCCTGCCTCCAGAGTGTAGGATTAAAAGCATGCACCATCATGCCTGGTCTGTGAAATTTTATTTCTACTCTGTATTTTCAGCATATGTATTTTGGTTTTTAAATTTTTATTACATATATATGTATAATTATATATTTATATATACATACATATATGTAATTTCCTTTTTATTTTCATGTGTGTAGTATGCATGTGTGTGTATAAATGTTTACATGTTTCTGGGCACATGTATGTGTGGTGTGGGAAGTCCTTCTGTCTATGTGTTGCTTTTATTGGTTAATGAATAAAACTGTTTTGGCCGGTGGTTTAGCAGAATAGAGCTAGGGGGGAAAACTAAACTGAATGCTGGGAGAAAGAAGGCAGAGTAGAGGAGAAGTCATGTAACCCCACCAGAGACAGACACTGGATGGAACTTAATGGGTAAGCCACAGCCACGTGGCGATACACAGATTAATAGGAATGGGTTAATAGTAAGCCGGAATGAACGAGCAACCTTCCTCAACATATGTGTGAGTGTGTATATGTGTGTACATGCCTGTACATATGGATGCCTGAAGTTGGTGTCAGGAACCTCTCCCATGGTTCTTCCACATTATTCTTTAAGGCAAGGTCTCAGTCAAACCAGAGCCCGACAATATGGAGGACCTCTTGTCTACTTTTAAAGCGGAATTAAGGCAGGCTGCCACTAACCCTGGGATCTGGAGCTCCACACTCTGGCCCTTGTGCTTGGAGGCAAGTGCTTTGCTCTCTGATCCATCTCTACAGAACCCCATTTTATGGGTTTTGTTTTTGTTTTCCAGATTGGGTTTCATGTAGTCCAGGTTAGCCTCTAGCTTGCTGTGTAACTGAGGATGATCTTAAACTTCTGATCCTCCTGCCTCCACCTCCTGCATGCCTGGATTATAGGCCCGCACCTCACTGCCCAGTTTATGTGATGTTGGGAATCAAACCCAAGGCTTTTGCATGCCAGGCAAGCTCTCTACCTACCAAGTTACAGCCCAGCCCAGCCCAGCCCAGCCGTCTCTTTAATTGTATTTTTTTTTCTGCTAGGGATCAAACACAGGTCCTCACCCACGCCAGAGAAGTGCCCTCCCACTCAGTGATATCTTTAGCCCCTTAGGTTTAATTTGGGGTGGCCAGTTTTCTTGGGTTTATATTCTAAAGGACCCTGGGTATTAAATTTCGATTTTGATCAGCATGACTCTGAGACAATGCCTTGGGTAAGAACTCTGCCTTCAGTCTACATGTGTGTGAATACCTGATATTGTCAATTTATATTTCTCTCTGTGCACAGTATGAAATAAAATAAACACAGAAACCTGTCCTCTTGGAAAATTTTTGGGTAACAAGAGTAATCATTGTGTGTTTCTGTTGTATTCCATGGTGTAGTTTTGATAAGTCGGTCGTTGGTGGCTGATCATTTCATTTTGCTTATTATGATAGTTTTTCTTTTCCCTCCCAATTCCTTTCAGAGTTGAGGCTGTGCAGCCTTTTAAAAACAAATAAAGCAGAGGTCTGAGCTGGAAATGGACCTTTGAGCCTGGCTCCCTGGTTCATGTCTGTGGACTTCTCTGTGACGGAGAGTATGCGAGCAGTTGCCGAGACCATATGTTTTTATAGAGCTCTGCCAAGGAAAATACTTTAGAATTACATTAGCAACTCAAGGTATTTTGGCCTCTCCTAGAGGACACACGATCATTTTCCAGTTACATGAACAAGGGCTTTTGTTTCAGACTGAAGGTCCTTACAGGCTTGGAGAACAATAGGCCTCTCTCAGTGCCTCCCAGAGGTCTTTGGGATGCTAATAGGTAGGTGGACCATCCTTCCCATGCTTCTTCTGGGGAGTTCTCAGGCCTTTGCTGTGCCAATGTGGATTTCTTCTAGTGGATCATGCAGGATTCCTCTGCTCATTTGGCTGAGGCTTTCCTTGTGCTTGAAGTCTTACCCTCCTCCATGCCTCCTCTGCCTCTCAGCCTCACCCAGCTTCACCCATGGCACCCCGCAGAACATTCTTAAGCACGTCTCACTGTTGGCAAACATGTATTTTTTTCATCCAAAACATACTTGTCTCCTGGATCCTAAACTTGCTGAAGATGCCAGGGAATGGATCTGTTATTCCATCTTTATTACAGTCTTAGCACCAGGTACACGGAAGGCTCTTACTCGGGATTTGTTGAATAAACGAGGGAACTGTACAGGATACACTCTAACCCCCAGGTCTAATGGAAACCGTCCTCCACGGAAACCATTTTCAGGATGAGAACCATAGATGGGTCTGTTGGCTGGTCTACTCTTGGTACTTCATTTTCAAATACAAATGACTAGAGGGCCACAGGCCCTCGTTGCTTTTAGTTCAGGTACTAGGCATGTCCAGCAGGAAGCGGTCAGTTATTTAAAGATAAAGCACTGTGCTTGAAATAACTTGTCTCAGTGGTGCGCAGTGAGCCAGCCAGGATTAGAACCTTCATTTCCTGATACCTGTTCCGGGGCCGCTACCCAGTCCGCAATCTGCACCCCCTTCTGATGCTGGTAGTTACATCAATGGGAACCAGTGTTTCCGACTGTGGGGAGGGAAGAAATCAGACTCCCCTTTGTACACTAATTAGCGCAGGCAGAACAAAAGGCCTAGCTTGGATTTCGAGTTCAAGTTTGGCTCATATGCAGTTCTCAGTGAAGATTATGATCTCGGATAAATTAAAAACAAATGTTAAAGAAGTCATAATGAGGTAGGGAGGGAATTCAGGATTCTTGTTTTTAAGTAACGCTGGGTAAACAAACAGTCTTCTCTCTAAAGCAGACATTCATGCCCCCTCCTCCACTTCGACTCCATTTTTGAGCCTTTGGGTTCGAACTTCGTCCTGGTCACTCACCCTTCCTGAACCCAGAGAGGTAGGCAGGTGTCCGCTGGTCTCCTGTCAGTGTGCACAGGCCTCATTCACCAAGCCATTAGGTCTTTGGAAATAGGAAAACAGTACACAGAGGAGCTGGGTCAAATCCACCGAGTCAAAGGGAATTGCACATTTGGCAAAATGCCCCTTGCCTCAGGAATGACCGACACAGCCTGCTGCCCTGGCGTGGCTTCCTTTTCCTCCAGTCTGCTGAAGGCAAGGACCCGGCAGGGAGCACACAGAAACCCCCTGTGTTCTTTCTTCTCCAGGCCGAGTTCCTGAGTACATTCTTGACCAGATGGGGGGAGCTGGGGGCCCAGCAAGCCGCTGCATTCAATGGGACTCTGTATGTATATGCCAAATGAAGTCTACAGGCGTCTTTACGAGCCTAGTGACCGTGCTGGCAGATGTAAAGAAACTCAGAAGGCCTGTGTGTGTGTGGAGTCTTGATTCCTATGAAGTTTCCATGAGTACATTCAAAGGCTCTGTACATGGATATTCAGTTCCTCTCCTGACCCCCACCCCTGTCTAGAGACGGGGTCTCCTATAGCTCACGCTGTAGCCCTCACTACATAGCAAAGAGTGACCTTGATTCCTGATCCTTCTGCCTCCACCTCAGAGTGCTGGCATTACATGTGTGCACCACCATCTCTGGTTTATGCACTGCTGGGAATTGAACCCAGGGCCTTATGCATGTGAGGAAAGTTCTCTGCCTACTGAGCCACACCCCAGCCTACCCCATTTACTCTTTACTGTACTGGTATGTGCCGCCTTAGTCTGTATGGATTAACTTGTACTCACGTAGTTTTCAACAGCGCATACACCTCAGCAGACTTTGGAAATGTCTAGAGAGATCTGGGATGTTTAAGTTGTAAGGAGGGGACATGTTACCAGCGTCTAGTTAGGAGAGAGGCCAAGGATGCTTAGGCTAAGTGATCTTCAAGACAGAAGGGGAAGAAACCACTTAACAACAAGAAGCTAGTGAGGCGGCTCATGAGAAACCTACCAGGACCGGGACATGCGCTTCTCTCTCTGTATGTGTGTGTGCTCTCTGTGTGTGTCATATGTGTGCACATATGTGTACATGTGTGTTAGAGGTCTGAGGTTGACATCAGGTATCTTTCAATCCCTCTCTATCTTTTATTACATCAATGCGTGTATGTGCGCACGCATGCACACGCACACATGGACAGTGACCACTTGCCACAGCATGTGTGGCAGTCAGAGGATGGCTTCCAGGAGTCAGTTATCTTCTCCCGTGTGGGTTCCAGGGCGAGAACTCAGGTCATCCAACTCAGTGGCAAGTGCCTTTACCCACTGCACGGCCTGGCTGGCAGTCCACCGTAGTTTTTGA
Organism: Ondatra zibethicus; assembly: GCA_004026605.1. Classification (NCBI taxonomy): domain Eukaryota; kingdom Metazoa; phylum Chordata; class Mammalia; order Rodentia; family Cricetidae; genus Ondatra; species Ondatra zibethicus. The sequence continues at coordinate 97,454 of PVIU01003211.1, read as the reverse complement.
TCTAGGTCTCTCACCGAATGTAGAGCTTGCTGGTTCAGTGTTGTTAAAATGAAAGCCTTTCTTTTTTGTTTAAACAGAAAAAGGGGAAATGGTGTAGGAGGGTCCTTCTGTATTGGGTTGCTTTTATTGGTTAATAAAGAATCTGCCTTGGCCTTCTGATAGGGCAGGACTTAGATAGACAGGATAAAGAGAAGAGAATGCTGGGAAAAGGACAGAGCCAGAGAGAGCTGCCCGCCATGA